>JAPYZD010005261.1:0-23645 GCA_030522725.1 Ichneumoninae sp. B BG-2022a | reverse complement strand
GGACCACGGGGGAAAAATGGACAATTTTTAGTAATCCTTCGCGGGACGCTAAATTACATTGAAAAAAAGTTTCGTCCCAAGTGGGGAAGAGTCCCTATTGCCCCCCCCCCCCCCCCCTCCCGGGGGTGGGGGGAGCTATGTGTGTCGAACCAATCGAGTTTTTCTGCCGTTTCCTCCATCCCGTCGAGCTCGCCTCGCAGGAAATATGACCGGGAATCGAAAGAGTGCTGGAAACACATCATCGGCTCGCTGAACGGGTACGGCGACGGAAATAACGTCAGCCGGAAGTCGGAGTTTCCGCCCGTCGAGACAGTAGCGAGAGAGACGATTCTCGCGCCTCCCAATGCAGCTTCTATTCTGGGATGCAGCGACACAAGCGGCACGCGAGCGATCATCCGAGAGATGAGTCCCGAGGTGGGACCAAAAAATCTTCAACCCTGTGTGTATGTCTGTGTTCGTGGCCTTCGATGGGCCGGAAGCCGACCATCGTTGGCTCCCACAAAAACACAGGGCTCAGCTGTCTCTAAATTTTCGACTCGACTTCTCTCTTGACTTTGACTAGACGCACTCTGCGACCCGGCGCGCTCCCCATTCGAAGAACTCTTTCTATCGTGACGGAAATAGAAACACCTCGGGACTCTTGATTTCAATTTTTCTCGAAAATATTCACATCCCAAAGCGTGTAATAATCATTTCGGGAAACCAATTAGTGAGTGAATTTTTTTAAAATCTTTTAAATATTTTCATCCAAAATAGTTTGGCTTTCTTCCGTGTGATAATAATTATTATAATAAAAATAATAGTAATAATACATAATAAATAAATTGTACAATTTTGCATAATCATTGCAATTTCATTTGCAAACTCCAAATTACAGTAACATATTATTATTATTATTATTATTATTATTATTATTATTATTATTAATCAGCATTTATCAACTTTTTCTATGAAGTCTGATTACGACAAAGAGTACAATTTTTGCGTTTTTATGTTACGAATTTTTTTTGTGTTGCGTTGCGAAGTTAATCTGGTGTGATTTTCACGCTATTCGCGAATCCGCTTAGCAGTCTTGCGCTCCAGCAGTTTCGTCTGGAGGGGGGCGGGGGGGGGGGGGGAAAAGTGCAGCAAGCATGCCGTGCAGTGTCCGCTGCACTTCGGGTACCCGTAGGTGGTGTAAGTGATATGCACTTATACGGCCTCAGGTCGAAACACACGTGGGCAGAGTTATCCAGCCGGCGAGGCAGCCAGTCGGCTCGCGAAACTTTTATCCTGGTTCCTTCGCACAGCACAGACTCCGCACCCTGTTCTATCTCGCTCGCTTTCGCACAGTTCCTCTATCGCTGGCCGGCGAGGTACGCTCTACTGTCGATAAATTTACGATTCTTACTTTTTTTTTTTTTTTCAACGAACCATTTTTCAAACGACGGAAATGTAAAATTAACGGGAAAGAAATTGTTAATTCAACCAAAAAGGAATTCGTAAAAATTAAGAAAAGAGAAATAGTAAAGTTAAGGAAAAATGAAATTGTAGAATTAAAAAAAACCGAATTGTAAAATTAAGAAAAAAGGAATTGTTAAATTAAGACGAAAGGAAATTCTAAAATAAAAAAAAGAAATTTTCTAAATTAAGAAAAAAGAAAATTGTAAAATTGGGGAAAACATTTTCTTTTGTCGTGCACCAGCGAACCAATTTGGCAGCCACTGTTACACTGTATTAAAAAAGCAGAAACTCGACGGTGGTAGCGAAAGAATGAGAGAAAGACACGGTCCAGCGGAGGCCGGATCGGAGTCTGGTGCGCGATCGCGAAGGTCGTCGGTCGGTTCGATTTTTCTTTTTAATCCTCATATGCTCTGTCGAACGGGGAAGGAAGCCGTGCCTGCCGATCGCCTCGGGTGGAGTCCTATCGGCTTCTGCACTTCGTGGACTCTAGAAACTGTCCACGAAGAAACTGTATCGAACTTCCTGTACTACTTCCTCGGTCTAACGACCAATTTCCCCTGACGATAAAAATTCCGCCGCCTTTTAACTTTCAAAGCATAGACATAAATGTAATATACAATTAAATCAGCCACAACACGCAGCCACAAAAAATGCCATCAGTTAACGATACTTAATTAAAATTAATAAAAATAAACAAATTATGAATCTCTTTCGCAGAGTATTAAAAAAAAAAATTTGATGGATTTAATAAAATCTGATGAAAAGTCTCTCGTCCAGTAAAAGCCGAAAGTATATTTTTATTTTTAATTCCCCCCCAAACCTCAAACGTGTAAAAATAAATATAATAGAAACTTAAATCAACCGCGACACGCAAGCACGAAAAATGCATTAAATTATTCGCAGACATTAGTTCACGATATTTAATTGAAATAAATAAAAATAAGAAGATTATAAATCTCTTTTGGTAATTATTTTTAAAATGTAACGAAATTTTGTGTACATGAAAAGAAATTCCGACCTATTTAATAAAATCTCGTGAAAAGTCTTTCGTCCAGTAAAATCCGAACAGAATGTGTTAAAGAATTTTTTTTTATTCCCTCCCCCCCCCCAAACTTCAAATGTGTAAAAATAAATATAATATAAAAATGCATTAAATTATTCGCAGACAACGATATTTAATTGAGATAAATAAAAATAAGAAGATTATAAATCTCTTTCGCAAAGTGTAAGAAAATGTACCGGAACTTTGTATACATAAAAAAAAAATTCGATCGGTTTAATAAAATTTCCCAAAAAGTCTCTCATCTAGTAAAAGTCAAACTGGTCAGCCGGAGGCGATGGACGCGAAACGCGCGTCCGCCGATGATCGAGCGAAAGAGATCCGCAGCTGGAGGAGAAGCCTTGTTGCTCCACCTTCGGACGAGCTCGGGTTGTAGGAAGCGCGTTCTTGCTAAACATTCGACGGAATGCCTAGAAAGTTGTATCTCTCCGGGTTTGCCTCTCCGCCACCGTGCGACTATTCTCTGTACCGATATCCACGCGGTTCACACTTCTCGAGCCGATTTACTCCGCTCACCACCGAGCCCCAACCTTCTCAAGGAAGCCCCAGACGATCTCACGCCGGCGTCTCTTCCCTCTACGGCGACTATGCGCGATTAATAATAATCTATCGACTACAGCAACGCTGTACGATCATAAATTCGCTCCCGAGAATTCCGGCAACTGTTTTACGCAATCTCGACGATGAAATCGTGAAACGGCGATAAACGAACCCAACTTTCCGATCGTTTAATCATTTGGTCTATACAAAAAATTAGATGTGTTTTTTTTTTTCATTGTTGGAGGTTTCTGTGCGAAATATTAAGATTGTAATAGTTCGAATAAGAGATTCGTGACTGGCGGTAAAAATGCATCGGATATGGCCTTTAAATGATGCCTGGAAAAAAGAATGGCTATCCGATTGATTTAAAAAAAAAAAATCATATTTGATTGATTTTTGAAAAAAAATTATATTCGATCGTTTGAAACAAATATCTATTCGACCGATCTTTTTTTTATGTCTATTCGACCGATTTTTTAAAAAGTACCGATTTTCAACATTGTTGACGGCGATATTCCGCTTTCCGATGGAGCTGCGTGAAAACCGAGGTGCCTATAGTGTTCTGCGAGAAAAATACACAAGATAGGGTACTCGGCTGAGTTACAGGACAGTTTTTTCAAGCCGTTACGGACCGATGAAAAACATCAAGAAAGCTCGATACAGGGGTTTCGATTTCTGGACAAAAAATTGAAACTTAAAAAAAAATGATTTGAACCACGTACTTCACGTATTTTTCTCGCTAAACACGAATCCAATGTCGGTTTTCGTTCGATCGGTTAATCGGTAATAGCCAAAACCGATTTATTTTTTTCGTTTTCCACACAGCCGATTTTTTGTCAATTTGTTTGCGTCAATTAATAAAATCGTTTATCTTTTTGCAGAGAGGAAAAGATGCGTCTGTTCAAGCGACCCAGCACGAGTCCGCAGCTGGTATCGGCGACGCCGATTCTCCAGGACGGAGCTGTGTCGGCCGCGAGAACCGGCGAGGACAACACCGAGTCGGCCGACGATGCGTCGGCGAGAATCAACGACGCCAGGCGTTCGCCGAGATCGAGAAATGACGTTGGCAGCGAATCGGAGAACGCGATGGCCGCGCCGTTATCCTCTTTTTCCGCGCGCAAAGGTACGAAAACGTCGATAACGATTTCCTGAAAAGCGTTCGTTCGCCGGCGCCACTTCGTATCGTCTCGAATCGCGAGCTGGCTATCGAGAGGAAATTACGCGAAACGGAGTCGGAGCGATACCGAATGGCGCCAGTCGATCGCCACGACGATTTGTCACGTAGGATAAGGAGGGCGTCATGTATTGTTCTAATTGGCGAGAAAACTCAGTTAATTAAAAAGAACCCCGTCCCGATAAGCGTGAGTAAGCACGAACGGGGAAAAACTGATAAAACAACGAGATTTATGTATTTTCTGCTCCGTCGAGGATGTTCCGTTTTCATCATTTATTTTTTTATTTATATTGATATTGATGCTTCATTAACGCCTCCTTTTACTGCTCGAAATAAAGTAATTCATTTAAAATTTTTTCTAACCGGCTTGTTATTAACAACAGATACAATTAAATTGGTGACACTAAATATAAGTTGGCAATACCATTAGGTTTTTTTTTATTACTTTTTTCATTAGCCTTTAACCAAGTTCTTTTATAATTAGGTCTTTCTCTTATATTCTGTTGTCTGCGCAGCACGTAGTACTAGGTTTGGGACATGGAGATTTTAATTATTCATCATTTATTAACGATTAATTTTTAATTTTCCTACTGTTCAGGTATCTCAACGTGGGGGCGAAAGGTTGGACGAAGATGGGACCAGCTCAAGAGATCGGAGAGCTCCGAACTTCTCTCGGTCTCCGGACGGAGAAGACGGTGGAGCCCCAATCGAAAGAGTCTCTGCGACATGACCGAGGACAAGGATAAGGTGTGTAAAATAACCATTTAACTCTCTAATTTTTTAATCACTATTTTGCACAATAAATTCAATTTTCTGTTTTTGTCCTATTATTATTAGTATTATTATAAATGAAATATTATAGCACTAGCAAATGCACTTTATTTGCTTCAGTAATGCATGGTTCGATGGTATTGCATGTACCCATGTGTGATTTATACATTTTTTATATACATTTTTTTTCTCAGGCTAATCAGGCAATCTCAGGAAATGGCTAATTTCACTCGGCCATTGACCGAGGTCCGTCAGCCTATATATTTCATAAATATAAAATAAAACCTTGATTGCGGAAACGACGATAAACTCGATAAAAATATTACATTAAAATGAATATTATATATTATTTCAAAAGTAGAGTGTGTCGAGAATTTGTCTTCGGGGACGTTGTTCCCTGGGGGCTTTCTAAGTAACGGTACGATGGATTCGAGACGGTGCGGCGCACAGTTCATACAGTCTTCTTATTCTTTCTGCGATTGTCTATTTTTTCGTGATAAAGTATAGCATTTGGTTTGAGGGGTTGTGAAGTGGGTTATTTTGCTGACGTAGTTTTTATGTTATCGAGACCTTGATTTTTGGAATTGAGATATAGTGGCTCTCTATAATCTAGAACAGGTCGCCATGCATTTATAAAGAAATATTATATTACAAACGAAATATTATATTATTATTATTATTATTATTATTATTTCATTTATTATTAATTGATTAGATACAAACTATTTTATATATATTGAATTTTTTGTCCGCAGAAGCTTTAAAGCTCGTACGCGGATATCACCCGTATGTTTTTTTTTTCGTATCTTAGTTCTTCAGGTACAAATATCGCAGGGTTATTAGACACGAAATATTTATTATAAATGTAAATTGTTTGATTGCAGTCCCGCACGGAAGGATCGTCGAGTGCCGCGAAGCCGAAACGAATATCGCGGGTGGAATCATTGCGAAATCTCTTCAGGGCGAGCGACCGGGGTAACGTTGGTACCGGAAACGGGGACGTCACATCGAGGAGCGTGACGATCGAGGAGGAGGATGATCTGACGAGCCTGAGTCACTACGCGATGGACAAGGCCCTGAGCGAGGGAACGCTGAGAAATTACGCGCCGTTCAGGCTGTCCTCACAGACGAGCACCGAGAGCCTCGAGGACAAGAAGAATCATCTGAGTCGAACGATTCAGAGCTTTCAGGAGCAGCAACGAGTGTTCGACTACATACTGACGAACCAGGAGATCCTAAAGACTCAGGAGGGCATGAGCTTCGCGCGCGACACCTTGGACAAAGCTGAGATCGTTCTGCAGAACGACGCGAGCAATGCGCAAGAGGAGAGAACCGCGAGCAGCGTCGATCTCAACAAGAGCGACTCCTCCAGTCGCACTCAGGACAGCGGCAGGTCGAACGTCAAGAGAAATTTGTTCAGCCTCAGAACGGCTAACGGAGAACACGAGAGGTGAGTTTGGAAGAGACTGAGGCACACTCAGCATTAACTTGAGCATCACATTTCAAAGTTTTATCGATAGAAAAAAAGTCAATCCATCAATTTTTCCATAATTCATACATTTTTACATTTTTTATCAATTTATCTTTCATTTTCCATCAATTTTTCATCCATTTTATGTATTCACCTATTTCACATACTTCATCCATTTTATTAATCTACCCATTTTTCTATCCATCCATTTCTTCATTTTGCATAAGTTTTTCATTAATTTTATCCATCCATTCTTCCATCCATTAATTTTTTATCTCATTACTTTATATTAATTTAAAAACAATTGTTGCACTTATATATGACTCGTAGTCGACTCGTAGGTGAATATTCAGCCCCGAGCTGCTCGATTCGTTAATCGGT
This sequence comes from Ichneumoninae sp. B BG-2022a, assembly GCA_030522725.1. Classification (NCBI taxonomy): domain Eukaryota; kingdom Metazoa; phylum Arthropoda; class Insecta; order Hymenoptera; family Ichneumonidae; species Ichneumoninae sp. B BG-2022a. The sequence continues at coordinate 16,805 of JAPYZD010005261.1, read as the reverse complement.
AATAATTGAATTGAATTACCTATTTATTTTATATTTTCAGAACCGAGCAACGAAGATCGTTCATAGGTTCGGGTTTGGACGAGCTGATGTGTACCCTGCGGTTGGGTTGCGACGAGAGCGGTTACGACTCGGACAGCACCAGAGCGGGTGCGGATTCGCCGGACAGCGAGAAGGCGATCGCGGGAATGTCGAAGCATCGAAGTTTCTCCATAACTTCGGACGACTACCAAGGCATAGATTTGTCGCTTCCGGTGAGCACGCCGAAGAAGCGTGACGCGAGAGGCACGATCGCAGAGTGCGAGAGGGCCGAGCCGGCGTGCGTCGAGAGCGCGGCCGAGAGCGCGAACGAGGACGCGGCCAACAGCACGTTCGACGAGTCGATAAGAACGGAAACCACCCTGATGTCCGACGACGAAACGGACAGCTGCAACGAGGAGACTTTCGAGGACTTTTCGAACTTCCGTTACACGGCTTGCTCTCAGCGAGCCAGCAACGATACTCCAAAGGTCAACCCGACGACGACCCCGACGTGCAATAATCGTACGATAAAAAAATTCGAAGCCAATCCGGAAGCGAGATTAATCGTCAAGAGGGACCTTCAGAGAACGCCGATCAAGCGTGAGATTCAACGTGACGAGGACGCGATGCCACTGGCTCAGCGTGTGAAGCTTCAGAATCTGCAGAAGGATCGAAGAACCCAAGTAGCTGCGAAGGGTAGAAAAGTCTCTAACGCGAGCGTCCTCAATCTCCTGGAGAACGCAGCCTCGCCGAGCAAGGACAGTCCTCCTTCGTCGAAGATACGCTCGACGGTTCCGTTCAACTACGTACAGTATTACAGCCCGAAGAGATCCCGCTCTAACATGGAGTCAGACGGGGTCGACGGAACGACCCCGGTCAACCCCGTGAAGCGTCCTGTCTTCGTGTCTCCGGCCGCGCCTCCGCCGCCCGCCTCCTCGAGCAAGACACTGGTCCGTCGGGAATTGAAGACGATGAAGCTCTCGGTCGAACGAGCCGGAAGTCTCGGAATTTCCGTGGAGAAGCGCGAAGCCGTGAGGCCTTTCTACGTCGTCTCCAGGCTGGAGGCGACGGGCGAGGCCGCGAGGTCCAAGCAGATCCGCGTCGGCGACGAGGTCGTCCGGGTGTCAGGACGAAGACTCCGGGGCATGTCGGTCGTCGAGGCGAGAAACGCTCTCAAAAATTGTCAGGGCATCGTCGAGCTGCAGATCGCCAGAGAACCGAGCTTGAACTTCGGTGGCGAACTGGGAGACACTTGGGGCGAACCGATTTCGCGGACCCGAAGCGACTCAGAGGTTTGGACTCTGAACGGAGCGTCGTCAGGAGGTCGCTCGGAGAAAGCCGTCGAGGGTCCTTGCCCCATGGAGGAGGATCCGCCGAACTGCCGGGTCGTCGGCGCATTGACCAAGGACGGCAAGAGCGTGGCGATCAACGCCAACGTCGACGCGCAGGGAAACGAGCTTAATGCCAAAATAACCGGGATGAGGAAGTTTCAAGTTATGAGAAAGAGAAACTCGACGCCCGCTGCGCGTCCCAGAAGGGCGACGAGTCTTTCCATGGATCTGCTGACGGTGACGCTCGAGAAGGGAGCGACCAAGAAACTCGGGTTCTCCATCGTCGGCGGCTCGGACAGCGTCAAGGGAAGCATGGGAATATTCGTCAAGGAAATCATGACCGGCGGACAAGCCGCCGAGGAGGGAACTCTTCGGGCCGGCGACGAAATACTCGCCATCAACGGACAACCCATGGATGGACTCACGCACGCGAAAGCTTTGCAATTCTTCAAGGCTGCCAAACCCGGAAAACTCATACTCCACGTGGGACGACGAGATCCCACTCACAAACGGTTGTTGAACAGACGATCATAACGATTAGCTTTTTTGGCAATGGGTTAGTTCGCGCTTTGCTTGTTTTTTCTTAACGAACTTTTTAATTGCTCCTAATTCTCCTCACTGAGGAAGCTTCGCGTGCGAATTTGCGGACGGCTGAGATCGCTTGGTTTTAACCCTTTGAAGCATACTTTTTTTTATAAGTATTAAGTTTCAAATACATGGGTTGATTTTTTTAAGGATGGTTCACACGTGCATTCCCAGCCAAAAGTGATATTTGGTTTGAATTTGAACACCTTCATAGTGGCATAAAAATCTTTAACAAATTAACTATGTTAAACGTATCAAGAACATTGATTTTACATAATAATAATGTCAAAAAGTGATTAACAAATTGCTTCAAAAAATTCTTCAACAAATAATCAGTAAATCTTTTTTTTTTACTTTTCAAATGAATTCATTGATTATCTAGCCACATGAATTTGTTCAGAATTTTCACATTTTCGAAAAAAAACAATTTTGAAATATAAGGAAGTTCTGAAAAACTTCATATGAATTCTAAAAACCAAGGAATTCTTTGTGAGGCAAAATGAAACGCCTCGACATCATTAATACGGCAGTTTTTTTCGGATTGGCATATCGTGAATGTACTCAAACTTTTATCGAATTAAACTTTAGATTCGGCATGTATGTGTGAAGCATCCTTAATGCATTTTTGCTGATTTTAAAGAGGTGTACAACCTGCGATACGCCGTGCTTCAAAGGGGTAAACGTGGAAGACTATCCAACTTTTTTCTATTTGGCTATCAGCTCTTTTTTTTACAATTCACTTTGAATAACAAAATGTATTTCGTCTTGCAGGTTTCTCGGCCAATCGAAGTCTTACGATTGTCTCGACAAATTGACGGAGAGCGGAGAGGAATGAGCCGAAGAATCCAAGATTAAAAAAAAAGTCCCTGGACGGAAATCGACTCGAGCGCAGAGTCTGTTTTTGTATATATTTTTTGTCGTCACGAGTATCCAAATTTGTTTTATTTCTACGACCAATTACGGAAATTAACGCTGGTAGTCACGGCGAATTATTTTCGATCGATCGATCGATCTTGTTTATTTGTTGTACATAAAACATTCGTTATTTAATATCCTATAAGCCAATTGAGATTCAAACTCGTCGTTTATCGCGCGATAAATACTAACGAAATTGTGATATCCGTTCGAGTATCAGGGAATATCTAATTTGTACGATTATTTCATCGTGGATTATAAGACCGTGATTTTTTCGTCCGTCGATTCTGAGAAAACTTAAGATTCCTCGAGTAATCGTATCGGCCGTTTATCCGCAGTTAAGCACGGATTTCGCTTCCGGCGCACTTGCAATTTTTTCTCAATCTCTCGAGAATTCAATGCTGATTGTACGGTGGAAAGCGAACGAACGACACGTAAATCTCCGTCGATATACTTTTCGCTCAACGATCGAATATTAAAAAAGAAAAAATATTTTTTTTTGTTTTTTTGTCACTATAAATCCGGGCATTTGTTGGGACTCGACCGTCGAGGCGATTATTCATGTAAAGTAGAGATGAAAATGACCTGTCCCTGTTAGATGTAACACGCTAACAATGTGGAATACGGTTTCAATACTAAACTCGTAACACTAAACGCGGATTCATGTTAAACATATCATTTTATGTTCAAACAATGTTCACCCGCATCTTCGTATCATCTCATTAACTCGTCTACGCGTATTTATATATATTTTACCATGAAAAAAAGACGTCACCTTTTCTTTTTCACTTTTTTTTCCTGAGTACCTCAGTCGTACTCACAGATCTGTCAGGCCGCGTAAATTCTTATTTTCTTTTATTCAATTTTTTTCGCTCTACATTTATCTCGTTCGGTGTACATATATGTATATTTAAAAAAATGTATAGTAACACAATTTACGTCACACACTTGCATAGTCTTTAAGCTACCGAGACTGACATTAGGAATGTCTACCTGAAAAAAAAACTGCTGTGATACGCATTGTAGTCACGTTAGTCTTATAGTTGTTAGTTAACTGTAAGGCAGAGAGAGTGGATGTAAAAAAATATTATAATAAATAAAACGATATTGTTCATATAATAATGCGCTCCGCCTCGGCTCGTTATTTTAATTTTTTTGGGTTTATTCTCTGCGATAAGCAAACCAGTATTTTTTTTCGACCACGAACAGAGCGGCCCGTCGAATTTCGGGTATTTGACTCCGTTCCACACCGTCCGTCGTGCATAAAGCTCGCAAAGCTGCGCTAGAGGTCTGTGTGTTTGTTTGCGGCAATCAAGTCGTCGTTTCATCCCCGTGGCGGAAGGTATCGCCTGTCCTGCTGTTGCGGCGGCCTCGAAGGAGGAAGATACTGATTTCCAGGACGCTGCGGAGGCGGAGTCGGTTGGGGCCTCGGCGGCGGACTGGGTCTCGGAGGCGGTGGCGCGGGAGCTAAAATTCGAGTGCAGGATGAACGAGACAATCGGAACAACCGCGACCACGTGGAATCCGGAATATCGAACGGAGAAAAATATACCGAAGATCGACGGATATTTGCATTCAAAAAAAGTAAAAAAATTATATATTCATATTAACTTTTCAAAAAAGTTCAAAAAATAATATATTGATATTTACTTTTCAAAATACTTCAAAAATTAGATATTGATATTTGCATTTCAAAAAATTATTGATCGACGGGGAAATTATCGTCGAATCCTCGGCGTATAGCCAACCGAAAAACACCCAGCCGAGTCAGAAAGGCAAAAAAAAAAAAAAACAATGCAGTTATTTGGACACTAACCCGGCGTCGGCGACGGATAGTTGTAGCTCCCTTGAGGCTGAGAGGCAGAACTCGGACTCACATAAGAAGTGCTCGAACCTTGTGTCGAAGTTTGGGTGGGACGGGGAATGACAACCGATGGCGTTGGCGACGGATAGCTGTAGCCCGGAGTTGCCGTTGACGAGGGGTAACTCGGCGCGTACGTTGACGAGGGGTAATTCGGTGCGTAAGTTGACGAGGGGTAACTTGGCGCGGGTGCGTACGCCGCAGTTGATGACTGTGCGGCCGATGATGCAGAAGAACTGGCGGATGGTGAGGCGCTTGGATACTGAGAGACTGGTGTATAGGGCGGCAAATACGTAGGCGCTGGAGTCGAAACTCTCGGTGGTGGCGATGGAGTGTATGTAGCTGGAGGAGGACTGGGTGGCTGAGATGGAGGCAGATATGAAGATGGAGGAGGTGGCGGAGGTGGTGGAGGAGGCGGAGGTGGAGGCGGCGGAGGTGGAGGAGGCGGAGGTGGAGGAGGCGGTGGAGGTGGTGGAGGTGGTGGAGGAGGCGGCGGCGGAGGTGGCGGAGGTGGTGGAGGTGGCGGAGATGGAGGAAGATATGAAGGTGGAGGAGGAGGTGGTGGAGGCGGTGGAGGAGGAGGTGGAGGAGGAGGTGGAGGAGGTGGAGGAGGAGGAGGCGGAGGTGGAGGAGGAGGAGGAGGAGGCGGAGGAGGAGGGGGAGGAGGAGGAGGAGGATAATTATAGCGAGGATAGTTATTTTGAAAAGGTGGCGGGTTAGGCGGAGGGGGAGGAGGGGGTGGCGGAGGAGGAGGAGGGGGAGGGGGAGGGTAACTATAGCTAGGATAATTATTTTGAAAAGGTGGCGGGGTAGGCGGAGGGGGAGCAGGAGGGCGAGGAGGTGAGGGAGGGTAACTATAGCTAGGATAACTGTAGCTAGGATAACTATTTTGAACAGGTGGCGATGGTATCCTAGGTGCACTGTACTCAGGTGACGCCGATGCCCGATTGTAGGACTGTGGCGACGGCAACGAGAACGGAATATTCGGACGTTGGTACGAGTAACCAGCCTGACGAGCGTTCCTTGCCCCGAGCGCGAACCCTCCGCTGAACAATATCAGTGTCCTTAACTGAACAATACAACCCGTTAACTTTATCGTTCACTTTTATATCGAGAGAGTCGTCGGACCGACGGAAAAACTCACCCATCGCTGTAGCAGCATAATATTTCGTCGTATAACGGAGGCGCGAGATGTGCACCGGCTTTTATACGAGATTTTCGCGGATTCGCGGATTTCCAGGGGAGAAATGCGCGCCGCAACGCGAAACCGCACTCTTTGCGACTATACATTAAATCTCTAATTAATGTGGAAACAACAGGTGACGAAAAATTTGCCCAAGAGGGACGACATTGTTGCGTTGGTTGACACGCAATTACTCTGCGTAAAACGCCGCTCCGCATTCAGCAATTATCGAATCTTAATGGACCGTCTGCGCGAGTCGGACAATAACCGGATGTACTTGCAGTTATTAGGCGGATGGCGCGTGGGGCACACAAGGAACAATCCGCGTCTCTGCCAATTGAGAGGGCACGGGATTTTTGGGATCGTTGGGAGCCGCGATTGTCGCGAAATAGCGCGATTCACGAGAACATTTCCTCACGACCTTTTTTGTTCGGCATTTCGCAAATACGGTCCCAAACACCTGGACCGCCGGATGAAGGGTTCAAAGTCTATTCTGTACCAATTCTAATTTCTATACACCGAGACAAATTATTTTCTTTACCGGTGCCTCGCTAATATGTATTTAATTTTAATTAATATTTATTTATCCAAAATGAATACATTTTTATTTTAAATAAATACATTTTTGTATAAATTATAGTAATATTGTGCAACAAGGTCTGAAAGTTGGCGATTGCGACGAGTGCACCCAGAAAAATAATTTATTTGACGGCCGCCCTTTATTTGGTTTAAGTACTTATTTACTTAATTGAAATTATTATTTATTTAAATCTAATAAATATTTATTATTAAATAAATATATATTTATTAGACGAGTGCACTCAGAAAAATAATTTATTTGACGGCCACCCTTTATTTGGTTTAAATAATATATTTATTTGATTTAAATAATTTTTTATTTAAATCTAATAAATATTTTACTCAAACCAAATAAACGGTGGCCGTCAAATAAATTATTTTTCTAGATTTGGGAAATTTGCTGCCCGAGCGAAGCGAGCAATCATACGCGTCGCAATTGCCAATTCGGCCCTCGTTTCACATCATACTTTTTGCAACGAGTGCATGAATAGAAATGCTTTGAATGGTAGTTTTGCGGGACGAACAGTGAAAAGTGAAGTTATAACTTTTCCTCCCTAGCGACGAAAGTGAACCAATTGTGAATTGCGCATGCGCGACGGACCTTTTCTATACTATTCTAATTATTAAGCACTTTCGGCTCGCAAAACTGCCATGAAAAGCACCGCTTTTCATGCACTTGTTAAAATAAATAAATATATTTATTTTCAATAAATATTAATTTACGGTACACCGGTAAATTATTTTATTTTCTGCACTGTAAAAAATGTTATGAAATTTACAACACGTTTAATATACAAAGGTATACGAAATATACAACCTCGGTATATGAAATTAGAATTCATATACAGTGTATTTGAATTTTTATAATTTAATCTTAAATGCAATATCTGTATATTAAAATTACCGGTGATAGCATTGAAAATTAGGACATGCGTATATGAAAATTATGTTATTATTACAAATATTATACAAATAATATTGTTTCTAATATAATTGTAAAGCAATATTCTTACATACGTATCAATGAAATTTCATATACTGTATATACATAAAACTTCATATACATTTATGAATTTTCAAACAGACATTTTTTACAGTGTGGGTATTACGTAAGGTATTAAAAATACTACTAAATCTAAGTCTGTATATACGTGAGTAGGTATCGGGAGTGATTCGTTCTACGCACGGTCCATTACAGTTATTAGGTTATCTTAGATTCGTTTTTTATCAGTTTGTTTTTTTTAATTATCGGCGGGCCGTCGCTTCTGGTCATTTACCTGTCACGGGCCCTCTGATCGATGGCAAACATAACGCAGATGCGCCGATAGAGAAAAATCACAGCCTCCGACGGTCGGGAGGCCTTACGGTCCTCTTTATCTCTCGGGGATAGAGAGCATAAGTGCATCCAGTAGCTGGATGCGTATATAACTCGGAATCTTCTCTCCTTCCACGTCTAATTGGTTTAATTTACTTAATAGCTGCGTTACGCCGGTCTCTTCTCGGAAAGTTGCAGCAACGGCGGCTGCTGGCACTCCGAGAGGATCGGCTTGTTAAACGCCAGAGTCCGTTTGCGGTCCCTCTTTCCCCCTCTACCCTTTATCTTTATAATACGTCTGAACCGCTCGCTGCCACACTCATCTCTACTATTTCGTTGAAAAATAACAGTTTATGGCGGGACGAGTAGAACATCCTTCTGCTCGGCGGTTGGCAGTGAAGTATAGCTTGCAAACGAAAATTGCGAAATGTTGAAATGCTCTCGTACGGGTCTTCGTGTGCAAAATCGTCCGGGTTTGGAGCGACGATGAAATCGATTCGAATTTTTACTATTATTCGGGAGAGGACTAAAGGTGGATGGAAAACTTGTCTAAGAAGATACTGCGGGCAGAGTGGGGCAAAATGAACCAGCATCGAAATAGGAGAGAGCGGGGCAAAATGGGATAATGAGACTAAACGCAATTCCCCAATGATTTTTGTATGGCGGCGATGATAGTAGGTGGGGCAAAGCGGGTTCGAAAATCCGGATCTATCGTTGGAACAAAATGGGAATCTAAAAATTATTGGAAAATTGAGTTTTGCCCTCACTGTCTCGTTTTGCCCTGCTGTGCCATTTTGCCCCGGTCTCCCCTAGTATGAAATGTCCATAACGACGATCTCCAGCCCCGACTCAAGTAGTCAATTTTTCGCCATAACGTTCTTATAATATTTTCATAATTACTATTTTAATGTAGAAAATGCGTACAAAAAATATACACCCAGTAAGTTGGTAAATGATTCGGAATTGAAATTCCTTAAATTTCACTATGTTTACAATATAATCAAGCGAATTCCCTGAGTCAGCGGTCCATTTTGCCCCCACCCATCAGCTGATGTAAAGAGCAGTGCGCAACTACGCATCGGGCAAGGACAATCGAAAGAGACCGTCGAGTCAGTTGCTGCGAAACCGAGCAGTGACATCAGTCGCTCGCGCTTTTACGAATATTCATTTTGCCCCATATTTTATCCCGTCCTGCACCAAGTGACTCTCGACCCGATTGATTTTTTTTCATAAAAAAAAATAATTAAGATACATTGTAGAAATGAATCGAATTCCTCGAATGACTTGCCTGGTCCATTTTGCGCCCACCCGTTGTTGTGGTCACATCAGTCGCTCGCGGTTTTACTGATATTCATTTTACCCCATATTTTATTTTATTGCACCAAGTGACTCTCGAGCCTATTAATTTTTTTCTCATTAAAGAAAAAAATTAAGATACATTGCATACATCAGTCGAATTCCCTGAGTGACTTGGCCGGTCCATTTTGCCCCCACCCGTTGTTGGACCCATCAGTTGATGCAAAGATGCAAGGACAATCGAGAGAGCCCGTCGAGGCAGTGGCTGCGAAACCGGGCAGTGACATCAGTCGCTCGCGGTTTTATGGATATTCAGGGAATAATGAAATACCCGCGAAGAGGGCTTTAAAGATAACGAACGGGTGGAGTGTGAAAAAATAATAATAATAATAATAATAAAAATAGAGAACCGCTCCAGAGTCCAAGAACACTGGGCGAACAGGTGAGTGAACCGATTCGCGAGTCGCCGCGCCGAGACTCGACCACAGATCGCACATAGCGAAAGAGCAACACGCTCGTGTGTATCGTGCAGCGGCGAGCCCCGCGGGATTCGCTCTGTCGCGCGGCCGTGCTCGCGGTCTGCAATCATTGGCACGAGAGTGAGCTAACAATAAGAGAGAGCCTAAGAGGCAAGGCGAGAGAGTTCGTGCGACCACGCGAAGTTGGCACTATTTTCCTCCACTTAACCGGCGAGGCCTCCGTATGCCAGATGGCAAATAAGTCCCGGAGAGCCCCTACGGAGACCCGCACTCTCGTTCCTCTTATTCCTGGCCTACGTCTTTATTCTTCCTCGACACTCGTTTCGGCATTGTTTTTCGACAACAGTTGCCGTTCGACCTCGGTTTTCAATCTGGCTTGCATATCTTTACTTTTTCGGGAACAGAAGATCGATTCTTCTTTTTTTTTTTATATTCACGAACTTGTGGTCAGTCGGTCACTTATGGATAGATTTATCTAAAAGAGTCCATTGGGAGGAAAGTATTTTTTTTTTTTTGATAATATGTCTTCGTGTGAAAAGGATGAAATTTAATATCTTTTTTAGGTTGTGAGTAATCATCGAAATGCTGAGGTGGTTGACTTTTACGCGTTTCGGCATTGTTTTTCGACAACAGTTGCCGGTCGACTTCGGTTTTCAATCTGGCTTGCATATCTTTACTTTTTGGGGAACAGAAGATCGATTCTTCTTTTTTTTTATATTCACGCACTTGTGGTCAGTCGGTCACTTATGGATAGATTTATCTAGAAGAGTCCATTGGGAGGGAAGTATTTTTTTTTTATAATATGTCTTCGTGTGAAAAGGATGAAATTTAATATATTTTTAACTTGTGAGTAATCATCGAAATGCTAAGGTGGTTGACTTTTAGGGGACCGTGGGGCAAAATGGGTTTCCATTTGAATTGAGACTAATTTTTTCATATGTATATCTGTATTTTTTCGGGGAACATTTTCGGGTCGATTAACATTTTTTAAAAATTATTTACGAACTTGCGGTCAGTAGGACACTTATGGACAGTATTATCCACAAGAATCCATTGGAAGGACGGCATAACTTTTTTGCTCATATCTCTTCTTCTGAAAATGCTAAAATTACGTATCTATTTTATGTCGTGAGTAAGCATCGAAATGCCGACGTATTGACAAGTAGTTGTAGTTGCAGGGGGCAAAACGGTTTTCCATATGAGTTGAGGCTTATTTTTTAATACCCACATCTTAATTTATCGGGAACCGAAGATCAATTTTTTTTTTATGTAAACAATTATTTTTTTAAATATTAATTTTATTGTTATTTAAAAATGTATCTGTCAGCAGTAATGAGTGAGTCAGATATATCTGTCCTTGACGGGAATTAAATCGTCGTCTTGGCCGACAATTGAGTTCCATAAAAGAAATAAATAAAAAACAAAACCCTCGCAGTAACACCTGTTGCTGCAGAAATGCTCGCAGAAGCCCGGAGCTGTCGATACAGCTTACCACCGTCCGAGACAAGAAAATTAACAGCCCGTACCGCGGACAAACATCGAGCCCCGCAAAATAATTACCACATTTTTCCAACCTAATCTAAGAAAAGTATCGGAAGTCTCGCTTTAATACCTGCACCACAAACCTGCTCCAATCGATTTATCGTGGCACCTGCACTAGTCCCAACAAGGACAAAAGTGAACGGTTCTACAATCTTGTCTTTCCACAAAACTCGCACACATGAACAAATCTCCTTTAAAAAAAAAAACCTTATAACGAAGAATAAAAAAAAATCTTATAACGATTACAAAAAACAGTCTTATAACGGTGAAAAAAACGACCTTGTAACGCTGAATAAGAAAAACCTTATAATAACGAGATAAAAAAATCTTGTAATGATAAAGAAAAAGAAAACCTTATAACGATGAGTGATCATCCGCGAGGCCATTGGCTGGTCGTTTGATGCGCGAGTAACCGTAGTTTAGCCGAATAATGATAACAGCAACGATCAAGCGAGCATAATAATTATAATGGCTCGGCGACATTTAACGCATTCCATATCAGTCATGCGAGCGACAGGTGAACACGTATGGAGGATCGAGGGTTGCAGGAAATCAAGGGGGGGGAAGGGGGTGGTAATATTATAATTTAATATCTGCCTATGGGTGCATAGCGTAGGACCGGTCTGCGCGTTGAATCTTGCGCGGAATCTTAGTCAGGTTTACCACGCCTCGTTCTTCCTCTTCATCAACGCCCGGCAATGATCTTCTCTCGCGCTTCCTGGGCAACGAGCGGGGCGCGCGTTCCTCGCTTCCTGGCAAACCGGGAGTCGCATTTCTCGCATCGCGGCACATTCGCTAATCGCCCGCTCTGGAAAACGGCGCTGCGTCCATCTGGACGAGCGGTTGTGCGATACGTAAAAGTGCGCTGCGCGCATGCGCGAGAACTGCGCATCGCCGGCGCGACTCGCGGTGCGCGAGCGGGATTTCGACTCCGGGCAGAGTCCCGCCACATCGCTCAGGTAATTAGCGTACTCCGGTGCTACCGGCGAGACTGCTTCAAGGAACCGAGAAAAACAGGGAAACGCATGCGGCGCGCGAGCGTAACGGCGGTGAGTTACTACCTTGCGTACTATAAAATTTTCTATGGACCGCGGGACGCGAAGGCGCATGCGCACTGGGATCGTGTACGCCACGGCCTCTCGGCGATTAGACGAGCAAATCCGGTGCTCCGAGGGATTATTTTTATTATTTTGCGGGAACGAAAACACCGACTAGATGCGCCAGACGGTCGACTCGACTTACCGGTGTTACGATTCTTTTTTTTTTATTTATATGTGCATGCATGCTGACGAAACGGAAACGGACTCACTCCCGACTCGGGAACTCGGGGCAGTGGCGATGTTCGTATTTCTTTTAGGTGCCGAGGAACCGATTTTTCTATTCAAAAGTTGGGAGATTGGTAAACTCTAGAACTCATGTGTGGAGTACAAAAGTACCCCACACAGGAGTTCCCGTTAGTGTTTTATAACGTATATGTAAAAGTCTCAGATTGTAAAAGTCTAAGATTGTAAAAGTCTAGGATTCTAAACTATGATTCTAAAACTCTATGATTCTAAAACTCTATGATTCTAAAACTCTATGATTCTAAAACTCTATGATTCTAAAACTCTATGATTCTAAAACTCTAAGATTGTAAAAGTCTAAGATTTTTAAAGACTGAGATTGTAAAAGTCTAAGAATCTAAAAGTCTAAAATTCTAAAAGTATAAGAATCTAAAAGTCTAAGATTCTAAAACTGTAAGATTCTAAAACCCTAAGATTCTAAAACCCTAAGATTCTAAAACCCTAAGATTCTAAAACTCTAAGTTTCTCAAGTCAAAAAATCGAAAATTCGAAAAAGCAGATGCCCCGCCCCCCTCCCACGAGATCACCAAAAGCAGCGTCTTAACCCACAAAAAAAAGTGAACCAATACCTAACAAGCACCAATAAAACGCTCAAAGCTCCCAACAAAAAAAAACGACTCTGTAAAAAACGTTTGTTGCGTTTCTAAACCGACCTTATTTTACCCCGCGCACAGCGAGAGTCTGCACTCTACGCCTGCAGGCAGTAAAAACCAAGGCGTCAGGATTCTCTGTCACCGAGCCTTTCCCGATAGAGTCTTATGGCCCCGTATGCGGAATCGCGCGGGGCATCAGCCCCGACCTAGCTTTCCTATTTTATCGCAGAAGAAGAAGAAGAAGAAGAAGCGGAGGACGAAGGAGGCGCCGCTTCAGCGTCGAGCGTCGCCGTAACGAAGCCTCGTGGTCGGAAGCCGCGTAGCCGCTTATAGATCCGCGAGGAAAAATCGACCAAGCGAATTGGTCGCTCGGGAGAGCGGCGGGGAGGATCGCAGCGAAAGGGGTAAAAAGAGAAGAACGCGTCGCGATGGCGCTTGGTACGACGCTCGGGAGGCTTCAAACCGCGGATAGATACGCGGGCACGCACGCCGCGCGACCTGTCCTGGATGGACTACGTCGAGCCGTGTCATCGAGAAACATCTCCGAAGAGCGGGACGTAATACACGGAGCGTCGTACCTTCGCCTCCTGGAATAAGACTCGGTTGCGTGGCATCTCGGCTGGATAATGGGCTCGAAAAAAAAAAAAATGCTAGGCATCGCGGTTCACCTCCCTAGCTTCTCAACGGTTGAACGTCCAGTTTTTGCAGGACGGTTTATCTACGCGATGAAGACGAGCGTGCGGACCAACTGACGAGTATGCGGGCACGCATTATCGCGGGATATCGCGTATACGCGGAATCTCTGGTGGAGGCTTTACGTGAAAGTGACCGATCTTACGCTTCAGCCGTTTACGAGTTGGCCGGGCCGAAGACGTGTTATATTCGCAAGGAAGAGTGGGGCAAAATGGACCAGTGTCCTACGGTCGGGACGAGACTTTTTGGAACGCGTAAATAGGTGGTCGTTCATTTTGCCCCACTCTTAACATACGTCCCGAAGTTCGCAAAAATCCTCCAAGTACCATAAACGAGTAAACGTGACATTTTCGTAGAAATTTAAGAATTTCATGAAAAATTAGGATAAAATGAAAATTTGTTTCCGGTAAGACTGATGTTCCGCGGTATTGTTTTTGGGCACTGGACGAAAAAAAAATGCAAAAATACCCTTCGATTATTTCGCTACAATAATAGAAATTTAAAAAATCATAATGTTACGATGCATTTTTTAATACAAAATCGCCGTGTGAGCACTTTTCTGTTTCACCGCTTCACCTATTGGTTGGACCGAAGCCATAAGGGAGAGTGCGGCACAATGGACCAAGTATCCTCCGTTTGGGACGAGACCTTTTGTATCGCGTAACATTCGATGGCAAGAATGGTCCGTTTTTACCCAGGTTTCGTTTTGTCCCACTCCTGCCTACTTCCCGAACTTTCCATCTTTGTCGAGACTATGCAGGACCGCGCAAAACCTCAAACTACTCACGACAAGCGTGACATTTTTCTTTTCGTTAAAATTGAAGTTCCGAAATGAAATGGGTAAAAAAATTAAAATTCCTTTCCGGTACGACCGAAGTTCCTGTTTTTACTTGGCCAATCCCTTCGACTATATTTCCATTCAATAATAAAAATTAAACAAAAAACAAAGTGGTACGATTTTTTAATACAAAAAAATTCTTGTCGGCCAATTTTCAATTGGCGACGCGCTCGGCCGCGCGTGTAAGTCAGCGCGGCGGAGCTGCGCGCGCACGTTCGAATCAGGAAATCGTTTTCTTTCCATCCCTTTCGAGTGCCGGCAATCGTGCGCGGAGTCCGAGTCGCTCTCTACGCAGCCACGTGTGCTGCTCACGCTTCGTTACGAGAATCCAGGAGAGAAACTATGTCGGAGCTTTATAGCGTGAGCGTCTCTTCCGAGAGATTTGCTTCGCGCGCGCACGAAGCTGCGCGCGCAGCCCGCGCATATGGAGCGAAGTAAAAGAAATATAAATGAGGGGAGGAAGAAGAAGTGGTTAAGTTACGAGTTGAGAGAGGCAGCGAGGAAACTAGGGAGAGTTAGTTGACCAACCGAGAAGGGACAATGATCGTTACGAATTCCGGTTTACTGGCCTATGATTACGGTATTACTCTGGCGCGTTTTATCGCGACGCCGGACGCGCAAGATGCGCTTCTGCGTACATATATATATAGCGCACACACGGTTATCCGGCACGTCCGGCAATTCCTGCAGCATAAACTGCAAAGCGGGAAAAACTCCACCGGCAGTTCTCGAATTAAACTGACTGATTTTTATTCTTTACATTCGCGGTCTTAAAGATCTTGAGCTGTTTATCGAGATACATTTTTATCATTGATTTCGCGAGATTGGTCGGAGATTCAATAAAATTAGTTTCTAAAAAAAAAATGAGCAGCGCGTGCGACGCAAACAAACATTTATTTCGGATAAATAAAATCGATTGTTATTTGAAATAATACTTTTAATTATTTCAATTCATTGATTCCAAATTGATTATTGATCTGATGATTGATTCGTTATTGAATGCAAATAATTAGTTGAAATCAATAAATTTTTATATTTATTATTTTTTTATGTTATATCAATTTCAAACGAACGAATATTTATTAAGCTAAATAAATATTTATTTGAAACGATTAAATGTATATTCACGGATCATAGATCGAATGAATAACTTTTCCGTCTGCACGAATATCCCACTTGCGTCACATCGAGTCAACCATTTTAAAAGCAAAGTGCACCATGATTAAAAGAAAATTTTTAATTGATCTAACCGAGTATTAAGCGGATTCTCAGCGTTCCACAAAGTCCCGGAAGTGGAATGCAAAATTGGACAATAAATATGTCGAAACTTTCGCGTTACTTTTACCCGCATTACTCGCGTTGTGTCGATTTCACGCCTTTTCCCACATTAATTCAGCGCTTGTTGAATGTCTTGCTCGCAGGGAAAAAAAAAAAAAAACCAAGAAAAAAGTATTACGAACAAAACGCAATTCGAATCCGCGCTTCGATTTATTTCCGGTCTGTTATGGAGGGAAAGTTGGGCAACTCGCGCGTGCGTAGAACTGAAAACACGAGCTTCGAGATGAGGGCAAGTGTGACTCGAAGCGTGTAAACGAGGTACGTTTATTTTCTTTTTTTTCTTTCCCATCCTCCAGTCGCTTATTCGAGTGTCAGCTGTGCAATCAGAGCCCCTGAAGTAGGACTAACGATCGAGAGACCCCCGCGACTTCGAACCACATTACCAGAGCGTCGAGTATTTCTCATTTCAAAATTCGTGCTGCATACACATGCCACGTTCGACGTTGAAAAATGTCCGTATCTAGGCCCTCGTTTGTTGATTCGATCGTTAACAATGCCTCGAACTGTAAAGAGCCTCCTCATTAGCATGCGACAGGTACGGGCTCTCGGCATCGCGCAACACAACGAGTTACGATATCGAGCGGGATGACGGGAACCCTCGGCTACTCGGCTTCTCCCATCATTTCGTCATATTCACTATTCGGAGAGTTCAAAGTACCCCAAATCACTAAACTAATCGAATTTTTAATAATAATTTACTTACCATTTTACCATTTTACCATTTTACCATTTTACCATTCTACCATTCTACCATTCTACCATTCTACCATTTTACCATTTTACCATTCTACCATTCCACCATTTTACCATTCTACCATTTTACCATTCTACCATTTTACCATTTTACCATTCTACCATTTTACCATTCTACCATTTTACCATTCTACCATTTTACC
>JAPYZD010005260.1:0-14981 GCA_030522725.1 Ichneumoninae sp. B BG-2022a | reverse complement strand
ATACTCAATACTCAATACTCAATACTCAATACTCAATACTCAATACTCAATACTCAATACTCAATACTCAATACTCAATACTCAATACTCAATACTCAACACTCAATACTCAATACTCAATACTCAATACTCAATACTCAATACTCAATACTCAATACTCAATTTATCAATCAGATTTTTGAATTTTTGTGGTTGGGAAATGTTGCTGACATTTGTTCTACCACGTCTCTTGCCGCGAGTAAAATTCGATTCCTGAAAAAGCTCCCGCATTACAGTATAAAAATATAATGCACGCCGCCGTTACTAGTGCGGCTCGAGGCCGCGTAAAAGCCACAGGGTGGTTACGCGTGTAGCTGCCCCGGCGTCGTTCACCTCGAAATTCTGTGTGACCGGCTCAGCGCGAGTGGGACGAACATTATGGATGACATTGTCAGCGGCAGAGGGTTGAGAGATAGACATATGGGGGGGGGGGGGATGCAGTGAAAGTCTGCCCGAAAGACAGAGAAATAACGGGACCGAGTGAGATAAGAGACAAAACGGCGACGAGGGAGGAGAGACAACACGGTCTCGTGTTGGCGTCAGTGCTCGCGTCAGTGTCCGGGCGCAGAGTGCACGAGACACCGAATAATTCATCCCCGGTGTGTGCGCGCGCGCGTTTCTCTGCCCACCGTCGACCGGGCTGTCCTCGCACGTTTCGGTCAGGTCTGCTACCGTTGCCGCCGCTGCTGTTGCCGCTAGTGATTTCAAGCAGCAGCAACAGCAGCCGTAGTGCTGCGAGCAGGAGCATCAGTACCATCAGCGGAACGCGGCTGGGCTCGTGTGGACAGAGGACCGCGGCATATACGCAACCTCCCACAGGATCGCCCACGTCACCTACCCCTTTGCCCATTGGTCCCTCATGTACGGCTACACGCAATCTGTTTCTATCTCAGCGGAAGCGGCGCTGTTGCACCTTTTCACACGTACTGCTAGTTACACCGGCGCGGGACATGCTTGCAACCACTACCGCTCACCTGCGGGCCCGAGCCCTCATCGCTGTAGAGAGCCCCGCTTCTGGCTAATTATTCAGGAGCGTTAAGAGAGCACGTGGAACATCGCGGTTTTTTGGTAATAAAAACTGTAATTATATTATTTTTTTTTTAGTGCTGAGTATTTAGGGTCAGGAGAAGATGACCGTCGAATGAAGCCGACATTGACAAAGGCTCCGGGCTGGAATTTTCTT
The DNA here is from genome assembly GCA_030522725.1 of Ichneumoninae sp. B BG-2022a. Taxonomy (NCBI): domain Eukaryota; kingdom Metazoa; phylum Arthropoda; class Insecta; order Hymenoptera; family Ichneumonidae; species Ichneumoninae sp. B BG-2022a. The sequence continues at coordinate 13,759 of JAPYZD010005260.1, read as the reverse complement.
TTGACCGGAAGTCGCTCGGAGTTGTGAATAAAAAATGTTTATTTTCATATCGCTTCCTCGTGTAATTTCTCACGCGCGTTTCCTCGATATGGAACACGGAGGAAAAGGATAGTATTTCCCATTATAGGGTACAAGTGGGGAATATGGCCCGGTCCATATATCATTGATTTACGTGTTAATCGAGGTGGGCCATATTCACCACTTTTACCCTACCGAATAATTCCCAGGGGGAACGTCTATATAGATAGATTCTGATAGTGTATATTCAATCGGATAAGCTATAATTGTGGTTGCAAGCATGATTTTTTTTTTCAATGTCGTGACTATTAGATGGAAACGTTCCCCCTGGGAAAATTTTTTTATGGTAAAAAGTCAGTAGTGTTGCTTTTACTATGTAATTTTTTCTCAGTGAATATTCTGGATATGTGAACGTTTTGAAAGTGAAATGTTCATGAAAGCGAAGCTTCGTAGTTACGGGAGGGAAAATGATCTATCTATTTATGGAATTTTTATGATTGAGCGACATTTTTATGTGCAAGCGAGCGAAAGGGAACTTGGGGCGGAAGGGTTTAATAGGGCGGAGATCGCGGAAATCAAAGCGGCGACCGGAACCGGAAGACGAGCCGGTAGGGCGACGATACCGATGGCGCTCGCGGTGATATGGTCACGACGGTCAGGATGGTCGACGAGGAGGTGTGGATCGAGAGACAGGGGTTGAAGGGTGGACCGTGACGGTGAGCATGCAGGGCTCTCTCGCCCGACGCTGTACGGCGATGATTATTAATCACGGCCAGGTCGCGCGTGCGACTGTCAGCGGCCATGGCGAGAGTCGGGGGGGGGGGGCCCGCAGGCCAACCCTGACTAATCGTTTTGCCATTACGGATTAATATACCCCCGGTCTCTCGTGGTGCCGCTATGGTATATGCGGTGGAAGGTGGACGACCGTGCACCCTCCTGGCGTGCACACGATAGACGACGCCGCGATAACAGATAGAGAGGGTATCGATGTTTTTTTTTGTATCGTTTAAGGAGGTTGGAGCACTTCTGACTATGAGTGCTCGATTTTTTCACGTTGCTTATACAAACTTTTATGCATCTATTGATTATACTGGATGGTTATTTGTATTAGAGCTGATGTTCGTAACCTAGAAAAATATTGATGGGAATGACTTTGCAACATGTTAAATGGTTTGTGCTACTTTTCGAAAAGTAATATAATTAATAACCCGTAATTTATGCTCGATTTTGATGTATTACGGCTCATCGTCTTCATTGAAAGATGCTCTACGAATTCACCATGTAGACATTCGATAGCATTTTCCATTTAAAAATTACAACCTTTTCCTTTATCCATCCGTCGAAGTTCCTTCACAAATAAACTTTTTGAAAGCCATTTTTTACCGATAAAAAATAATTAATCACAATCGATGCCGGAAATAGTCGAAACCGGTCGAATGTTGACTCATCGTCGAGAAACACGTTAAACCCCCGATTATTGAAACTATCGTCGAAATATTAAGAGGTCGTCCAAATTCTCGTCAATTTTTAGCGTTTTTTTTTGTGGTTCCGAAATCTCGAAAATAAATTTTAGCACGAGATTACGAAAGAGAGCGAGCGAGAGGGAATGAAGAAGAGGAGTCACTGTAAGCAGTATCTTGCTTACACTGCATTCTTCCCATCCGAGAATCTCAAGGGAGATAGAGGAGGCAGAGAGAGGAGGGAGATCCTAGATATCTATACCGATAGTGCACAGCCGGAGCCTGTACAGCAGGAGAAGCAGCTCGAAGAGCAGGATATTTCACCGGGTGGCCTGAAATCCTCGTGTAAACCAGGAAAATCCTGTCGGATGGCTTATCCGGCGCGTCCTCTCGACTAATGCAGCAATAAACATGCATCTACGTGAAACACGGTGCTCGCTCGAGGTGCCTGGTGCATCACGGTGGGTATATAAAGCTACTGAGCCCCGTTGTGCACACGAGTCGTTACATACCAATACGAGGGAGACTCTAAAGTACATACAAAAGACACCGTGGAAGAAAACGAGAACGGAAACATGTAAGTACACACCATGTTGTTCAGACGACAGACGAGTTTACGGAATATGACTTTTTCGAGGATGACAAATATTTTTTTTTTCTTTGCACAAATTTTTCGCAAAAGATTATATCGGCACTCGAACCACACACGAGAAATAAGGTATTTTTGCATTCCTTTGCATTTCATAAAATCTTCTGTAATAATAATGATTGTTCAGAAATATAATATTTAAGGGATAAAAAAGATAATAGATAATAGATAACAGTAAAGAACACGCAATGCAACTGATGGAAAAATGGTTATTTATTGTATCTGGCTACACTGTGAAAAAAAATCTAAATTTAATGCACCGGAATGGAAGTTTTTATGGAAAAACTGATACAACGATTGTGATGAAAAATTCCTGGACTTTTACAGTGAATATAAAGTAAATCATTAAAAGTGAAGTATGTATACAATTTTAAGTTATACTTTATATACTTTATGTTAATTTATCATCGCAATTGCGCGTGAAATTTAATATAGCAGTTAATGCATAAAAATTTCAGGTACCGGTGCAGTCGATTTCATACGAATTTTTTTTACACTATATGCGTTAGGTGAGTTTCGAACGGTGGCGCCATCTCTGTCCAGGTTTCCTGGCCGGTTCCTCGCTGGCGTCGATCTAACGTAACGTTACGACCAAAGCTGGCATCAATGGAGGCGGAAATTAGTTTTCCTCATTGGGTGTCGTCCAGTGCCTGTCCAGTTTTCCTGCATAGGACACGGCTTGAGCTCTGTCAAACTTCCTCACTCTATCTGGTTATTTGAATACCAATTGAGTCGTCAACTTCCCGACGGGCCGTCGACTACAATCTAACCGGAGCTTTGACTTGAGACGACTTCGGTTTTCTGGGCTTCAAGGCGTTTTTACCAGCACGACATCTTTAATCTCAAGATGTAGTCCCAGGAGAGGTTTCGGAGGGGCCGTTGAACTGCTGGGACATGCGCACCTTACGGATTCTCCTATTTATTTCTTTTTCGACTCTTTCATTCAGCATTCACCGAGCTCTCTCTCACTTATGTACTCTTGTTCATTTTTTTTTTTTTTTTCTTTTCTGCCCTCATCCTTTTTCTCCTTCTCTCTTGGGTACATTCTATGCACTCGAGATAGAAGCACGTATCCAGTCACCGTGCGAAACCCAAGCCCGGATCTTCCGGTAGGTGAACAAGCTATCCGATTACTTCAAACACTCCGAGCACGAACCAGAGTGATCCTTCTTCTTCTTCTGTTTCTGCTTCTTCTTCTTCCTTCTTACTCTCTACAATTTTGATTGAACCCGCAGTAATGTATAGGGGCCGTGATACGTCGTCGCTACAGTGGATTGTGTCGCAGCCGTGTACGGGAATCCCGCAATCTGCTGCCCTAGCGCTTATCCAGACTCGGTCGGTAACGAAAACCTGTAATTCATTGTTCTTCCAAGACTGCAAAATTGTTCTGCAGAAACCCAAATTCTTAGCTTCCGCTAAATTGTTAGATGAAGACGCTAACAATATGCATCTGGTCAACAAATTTTAGATACCCTCGATGGACACTGATTACATTGGTTTCATGAGCGCCCGCTTATCCAGACTCGATCGGTAACGAAAACCTGTAATTCATTGTTCTTGCAAGAGTGCAAAAACCCAAATTCTTAACTTCCGCTCAGCTGTTAGATAAAGATGCTAAGAATATGCATCTGGTCAACCGAATTTAGATACCCTTGATGAACACTGATCACATTGGTTTCGTGAGCTCCCGCTTATCCAGGCTCGGTCGGTAACGAAAACCTGTAATTCATTGTTCTTCCAAGAACAATGCAAAATTGTTCTGTAAAAACCCAAATTCGTAGCATCCGCTAAACTGTTAGATGAAGACGCTAAGAATATACATCTGGTCAACAAATTTTAGATACCCTTGATGAACATTGATTACATTGGTTTCAGGAGCTCCCTCTTATCCAGGCTCGGTCGGTAACGAAAACCTGTAATTCATTGTTCTCCCAAGAGTGCAAATTGTTCTGCAACAACCCAAATTCTTAACTTCCGCTAAACTGTTAGATGAAGATGTTAAGAATATGCATCTGGTCAAGAGATTTTAGATATCCTTGATGAACACTGATTACATTGATTTCATGAGCTCCCGCTTATCCAGGTTCGGTCGGTAACGGAAACCTGTAATTCATTGTTCTCCCAAGAGTGCAAATTGTTCAGCGACAACCCAAATTCTTAACTTGCACTGAACTGTTAGATGAAGATGCTAAGAATGTGTATCTGGTCAACAAATTTTAGATACCCTTGATGAACACTCATTACATTGGTTTCATGACCTTCTGCTTATCCAGGCTCAGTCGGTAACGAAAAACTGTAATTCATTGTTCTCCCAAGAGTGTAAAATTGTTCTGGTAAATTCTTAGCCTCCGATCAACTGTTAGACGAATACGATAACAATATCCGCTTGGTAAAAAATATTCGATACCCGTGATGAACATTGAATACAGTTTTTGTTACCGACCGACTCTGTTGCAGGTCGTCTTCAAGACCTGGGAAATACCGCGGTTCTTTAATGAAAACTGCAACGCGATTTATGTGAAGGGTGCTGAAACTTTGGGGTCCAGAGAAAATAGGATGACACCGTAAAAACCCCGCCGGTTCCGGGCTCAGTCGGTAATAAAAACTGCAAGTAATTTTATCTAAAAAAAAAAGTTTCACGACCCTAAGAATAATGGTAAATGGATTGCAATTGTTATTACTGGCGATGGCATTTCGTAGGAACTTAGGAACAGGTCCTGCGACGAAAGGCCGTGCAGGCGGGTTAAATAAGTCGAATCGTGCAGTCACGAACGCGGTATTGGCTTCTGGTTATTCGTCGTGCCGAGCCAATTCAATCACATTTCGTGGTTTGGTGGTCGTGTAAGCAATTGGCGACGACGAACAAGTCGAAGAGCAGGGCGAGGGCAAACGGCACTGAGAGAATGGAAAAAAGAGGAAAGTCGAAACGGAGCAATGACGGTTGAAAGGTGGAGCGATGGGGAGGTCGCGTTCAATTATCTCGGCGGGCTGCTTTCCTCCAACCGGGGAGGTTGGAGCACGAACTTTCGCGCGATCGTTTTCTCCCTTAAACCTATACGGTCCAAACACACGCTCCATTTCTTCGACCATTAAGCCGCGAATTCCAACGAGACCTTTCCAATCTTCCTTTTTCTTCCTCGCTCCCTTTCCTTCGTTCGATTTCTTTTTTTCAACCCTTTCGTTTTCTCGAAAGTCCTGCCAATAAACGGGACTCGCATACCCGAATCGGTGTCGGCAAACACACGGAGAAAATGTTTGGAAATTTCAAACACATTTTTCTTCTACATCGTAATTCTCTTCTTATTCGTTTCACAATCTAATAATAATAGTTCGTTTCCCGATAATAATAATAACAATTATTATCATTATTTTCTTCATTTTTCATCTATTCCTTATTAACTACGGCATTTTTGTTTTTTAAAGAAAAATAGTGGAAAATAAATGTTTGTTAAATAAAATCTTTTGTACTGTTCCGCCGTCTGGTCCATCATTATTCTTTTCTTATTCATTTCATAATTTAATAATAATAGCTTGTATTCCAATAATAATAATAATAATTTCTTCAATTTTAGATATTTTCCTTGTTAATTATGGCATTTTTTTTAGAAAAAGAAAAACAAGTGGAAAATAACAGTTTGTTAGATAAAATCTTTTATACTCTTCAGCCACTTGTTCCAGCGCAGTAGCTACCCCGAATGGATTGGTTTGAAGAATTTAACTGAATTCATTTTTCTGTTCAATATTAATATCGCGACTTCGGAGGAGATGGAAGTTTTTTTTTTGTTCCACTCATCAGTTCGCCAACTTCGCCAGCCGCCCACTTCTTGTTTCTGTACTTGGCCGCCGCTTCCGGAACGAGTTCACGTCTTCCGTTATATCCTTCTTTCGGCCTCCTCCCACACACCTATCATAGCTGCAGCCAGTGCCTACTACGTGGCCGTTGCTGCACCCGACAACCGTGTAATTCGCGTTCCTCGAGAGCTCGGCCTTGCGGAAGAACATCGCGTTCCACGCGCCTCTTTTCCGACGTGACGGAAAAGGCTCGCTCGCTCTCTCCTCTTCCATCCCATCCCGCGCACCTTCGCGAGAGAGCGACGCAGATAAAAAAAATAAAAAATAATCTCATCGTTGATTCAATTCACCTCGCTACGAATTTCGCGGAGAAGCTGCATTTTTTGGTGAGTTTTGTTTTTTTCATTTTTTTTTTATTTTCAAGCTTTCCTTACTTGTTTTTGTTTTTTCTCCCGCTGTATCACACTCGCTGCCGCCGCCGCGATGCGCAGACACCGGCTCGCAAAATCCTCTCGAGTTCTTTTTTTTTTATCTTTTACCATGTACCGCGCGCGTTACTGCACACAGCTTCTCGCTCACGGAATTTCTGCTTATATTTTTCAAGAACCGTCTCATTCTGTAATATTTTTTAGAATTTTTAACGGAAGACCGTACGCATCACTGGAAAAAACTTAACGTGATATAGGGGAGAGCGGGGCAAAATGGCACAACGGGGCAAAACGGGATAATGAGACAAAACGCAAGTTTCCAATAACTTTTGGATGGTGGTGATGGTGGTACGTGGGGCAAAACAGATTTGAAAATCCAGATGTATCGTTGGGACAAAATGCGGCATCCAAAAATCATTGGAAATTTGAGTTTTGTCCTCATTGTCTCGTTTTGCCCCGCTATGCCATTTTGCCCCGGTCTCCCCTACATCACGGAAAAATATACACGTGATACCTGGAGAATGTTTTTCATTTATTTTTTAGAATGTATTTCTGGGGATGTTTAATCGAGCAGTTTGTATGTTTACGACTTTAACAGCCAAAATTCCGAATTTAATAAAGGGTAAAATTGAAAAATATGCTCCGGTCCGGTCATTGATTTATGTGATAATCAGGGTGGGCCGTATTCACCGCTTTTGCCCCATTTAATTTCGGGGAGGGTAGATTTTTTATTAATCTACTTTTATCTTTCTTCAATTATAATGATTGAAGAAAATAGATTGAGAAATTCGTAATTCTGCGTAAATTCTGTGGGATTTTCATAAGCGCCGTGTTTCCGGGTTGACCGGCGTTCAACGACTCGGTCGGGAGAGCTCGAGAGAGAGAATATTTTCCACGCAGCGGAAACGGCAGGTGGACAAAAGGGCGTGGACCGGCGATCGAGGGTCTGCTCGCGAAATACGAGGCAGTAAAATTAATCTAGCGAAAAGCTAAGCCGTCGACGAGAACCCGCGCACGAGGTGGTCTCTCCTAGATATAATACTCATACACGCTTGTACCAAACGGACGTGTACCTACACGATCGCTGTACACAGGGGTGCGGTTCTCCGCATCTCTCCGGTTTTTGCGACTTCGCGAGGGGGCAAAAGGCCAGTTCTGCCGGAAACGGTAAGCACCTGCTACCGCAGACTTCGCCGGTGCATTAAAATCCATTTTATTCTTTTCTCGTTTCTTCCTCTTGACGCAAAATTTCCCCCTTAATTAAACTATTATTATTTTTGTTGTTATTATGCCACTATTTCGATAATAAAATGTTGAAATTCGAGACTTATTTGTCATATTAACATCGTTTATTTTAAACCTATTTTTAAAAATATGAAACTGAAAAAAAGCATTTTATTGAATTCTGGCGGAACAAATTTCTTTTTGATGAAAATGGATATTTTGATTACCAATTACTTTGGATTAATTATACATTGTTTGTATGTATTTGGATATCCGTCATATCAAATTTTTAAAAATGTATATCAATCTTTTACCATTCTCAAAAATTATTCCCAATTTTTTTTTTCAGTTCCCATCGCGGAAGATATTTTTGAAAAAGTTGTTTCGGCCAACGTATCGGACACGGCGTAGATACAGTTTGAGGATTAGTGCTAAAAGTCGTAATTTTCCGGATCGCGGGGTGGGCGATAAATTATTAATAATTATACGAGCCGATCGAATACTATATTTGATACGTCCCATTACTCTTTCGCTCCGGGTAAAAAGCCAAGATATATTTTTAACGGCCGAGAATTATAATAAATCGGTCGACGGCCGTGCGCGGACAATTTCGCAAGCGCCAAGACCGCGCCGGAATACACTCAATTAGAAACGCTCTCAACAGTAAGATACTGCAATAATCCAGCGTGCAAACATCGTCCAGTGAGCAATGCGGCACCTGCCGTTGAGTTTCCACCAAATATTTCAAGTTTTCGCGTACAAATCTCGTCGAGCTCGCGGAGCGAAGGCGACATTACGTATTTATAGGAGGCGAGAGGCTGTTGCTTCTCGGATCTCTTCCGAGCTACAAGCCGCGCCTCCGCGCTAATACTTCCGGTGTCCGAGCGACCGAGCCTCGGCGTATCGAGGAAGAACTTCTCGCGGGAGATAAAGTGGCGAACATGGGCGTACGGGAACCGAAAATTTTGCGGAGGAGCAAAACCCGAGAGAATTCGCATGCATCGAAGCGTTCCCGGTTGCGATGCCGCGCTCGCTGCCGATCCAGAAACGGACCTCGCTCTTATTTAATGAAGCCACTCGAAGCCCCACCGACAGTGATACATTGTGCATGGCTCGGTTGCTAAACTATTCATAGGCCCTCTTGCGAATTTAATTTCTCGAGGATGAAAATCGATTGTAAAATCAACTCGAAAATGCAAACACGCGACAGGGCAACAGGCGAATATGGCCCAGGCCGATTAAGGAGGGAGTCTCGCTGCGCGCTGACTTCGCATAAGTTCGACAACAATAAGAGAAAATTGCAAGTACTTCTTTTCGCATAAGTTCGACAACAATAAGAGAAAATTGCAAGTACTTCTTGATGGTGTAAAAATCTGAAACAAATCATGTATACTAAAGGTACTGAGAAGATTCATTTTGCATAATAATAATTGCAAAATGTTATTAACAAATCCATCGAAAATTAATTGGTTGACAAATTACCCGGCAACAAAACTTTTTTTTTTTATAAAAACGATTCGTGTACTTTTCTGAATACGTATGAATTTTTTCAGATTTTTAAGAAATCATTGATTTTTGTTCTATAAAAAAAATAAAAAATCAACGATTACCTAAAAATCTGAAAAAATTCATACGTATTCAGAAAAATAAACGAATCATTTTTAAAAAAAAGGTTTGTTGCCGGGTAATTTGTGAACCAATTAATTTTTTGACGAATTTGTTAATAACATTTTGCAATTATTATTATGCAAAATTAATCTGCTCAGTACCTTTAGTATACATTATTTCTTTCAGATTTTTACACCATCAAGAAGTACTTGCAATTTTCTGTTATTGTTGTCGAACTTATACGAAGTCAGCGCGCAGCGAGACTCCCGCCTTAAGACAGTCCTTGCTAATCATGTCCACTTCGCATAAGTTTCGGAGAAATTAAAGGGAATTGCAAACACTTCTGGATGGTATAAAAATGTAAAATAAATCAAGCATATTAAAGATGCCGAAAAGATTAAAAAATTCCAAAAACGTGTAGAAAGTCACAAAATTCAAAGTGGAGTTAAAAATATGAAAAAGTTCATACGTATTCGGAAAAGCGAACGAACAATTTTCATTGAAAAAAAAAGTTATGTTTCCGGGAGATTTGTTGAAAATTTTATTTTTTATCAATTTGTTGATAACATTTGGAATTTTGGAAACAGGGTAACGGTGGTGAAAATTGCTTAAGCCGATTAACACGTAAATAAGAAAAACGGTAAAATTGGCAAGAAAAAACATTATCTGGTTTTGCCGACGTAAAATGTTTGTTAAGTTGCCCAAAACTGTTTTTTTATCGTCTGCTAACTCTGTACTTGGACATAGCAGCGACAGAAGCTCGTTGATCTTGCACGTACGTTGAACCGCGAAACTTGTCATTACTTCTTATTCCACTTCGGTAGTCTCGAGGGCGGATTTCTTCTCTCGAGATACCTCAACAATTTTTCTCCGACCCCTTTTCGAGTCTGTGTGCAATATGTGTGCCCGCTACATGCATTTATATATATATATATATATAGATATATCGCCTGGGTACTTTTTTTTTACTCCATCCAGAGTCGCGAGTCGTCGTCCTCCAACCCTCGTGTCCATTGAAAAGAACTAGCCCGAAGTTCGCGTCTGTGGCACTCGTTTTCTGCGCCTGACGTTTGGCCCATGCCCGATTAATTCGATAGTCGGGCCAGGCTTAATCGCCCAACGAATAGGGGGGAGGGAATAAAAGCGAAGAACAATGAAGGAAAAACGGTGAAATACGAGAGTCGGAATGGGGAATAAAAATATGTCGTTGGCGAATAAGAACCATCGAGAAACAATCGTAATTTTTTTTTACCGAGGAAAACATCTGAAATATAAATCGTATTTCCACGGGCCTAGCCGCAACTTCGTTTATTATATTTGCACGATAAAAAAAATTGTCAGACTCGCATAGATTTTGTGATTTTTCCGACATCACTTCGAAGGTTTCAAACTTTTTTATCTATCAAAAGGGGTCGTATAAAAAAAATCTGCCGTTTATTGTCGTACCGGTGTTCCGATCGTGTTGAAAAAAATTCCCAGTCCAACAACGACAAACTGTAGGTGTTCCATTTTTTAAATAATATTGATTTATATTTTCTTTATTATTCTTTAATTATTATTTTATATATAGTTTTTGTTTTAAATATGTACCGGATTCCTTGTGGCATTTTTTTAGCGATGAATTAAAATAAAAAAACGTTTTCTTCTTGAAATCGTCAACCCCCCCCCCCCTTCACTGCCGCCCTCCGAAGTGATTTATTTTTGCATAATTTGGCAAATTCATAAAGATCTTTCGACCCGAGGGTTTGAATAACGAAACGGTTTTAGTGGCGGAGACTCAGTGAGTTCGATTTGTTTGCAAAACCGCAAACAAGCAACTCCATACAAGCACCCTGTATTGCCTTTCGTGTGGCTCTCTCTCGTCGTTCTATTGAATTATTCAGCGGCTCAAAACGCTCTCGACACAGCTCGTTACGCCCACGGGCTGTGTAATTGAATTAGAATTAATAGAACCAATTATTTCCTCGTTCGATGGTTGATCCCGTGCGGTAAAAATATTATATTGTTGTCGAATGAAAACCGGCACCGTGAACGAAGAAGAGAGGTCGATCGGATTTCAATTTACCAAGCTTCCGACCCCAAATAATGTAGATCATTGTTCGGTGTATTAAATCGAACGGCTTACAACGTTAAAACGTTCGATTCGATTTAACGACAAACTACAAAAACTCGGTGTAAAATAGAGCAAATGTCGATGTATGGTGAAAATAAAAAACGCGAAGCCTGCGACGTAGTTCGCTGGTTTTGACAAACCTGCAATTGGGGGGGGGGGGGGGGAATTCGGGATAACATAGCTAATCGGTGTATCTTCTCGCGAGGCGATCGTCTGGTTCGGAGTTCACAAATTCCACTAGTGGAGTTAGTAACGCTAAAGTTGTATATATCGATATTCTTACCAACGCTAAGTTACACTTGGAGTTGAAGATACCAGTGGTGTTGGGAGGACTTGAGGATTATCGACAGCGATTCCAGGATTTTCAATTTCAGGTCGAAAAAAATACAACACATAATTTTATTAAATGCAACGTCAGCGATAAAGATTATAGGTGTACGTGCTTATAATCCTTATGTAGTTGAAAGCAAATTTGTTCAATCCATGCAATGTTGCGAAATTAAAACCAAGTATGACCGTGAAATTTATTATGACTAATCAAAACCTCTTTGAGATTTCTCACTCTCTGATAATGTTTTTTGACTACTTTTTGAGTAAACCTGCAATAAAATCGATATTCAATAATTCGACGAATAATACTAACAGATTTTAATTTTTTTTAGTAGACATTAAATTCATTTTGCCCCGTTTTTCCCCGTTCCACTTTACTTTCAGTCGGTGATTTTTATCCGGAATGCCCCAATGTGTATCTTTAATCCGCACTCTATCTTCTGTTCCGTCGCTGCACCGTACCGAAATTCTCTATGCGAAACGTGCGCCGGATATCGATGAACAGAGACCAGTGAATCCCAACAGCAGCGACGGCAAACGCAATGAAAATGGAAGCCCGCAAGCGTTATTGTCTACAAACACCGATTGCGCTTGCTGGACATGTTTGCTATGGCGCGCTGTGCTGCACTAAAACGTACCGCACATTGTAGAACGAATTTTCAACCTGTTCTAAACAATTATATGCTTTACCTATTACCAGACTGCTCTGAACAATACTACTGGAAAGTCGCCGGTGATACCGTGCGGTTAATTGGGTCAACTGTTTGGCTATCATTGTCCGAATGGACCCTGCGGATGCATATCGCGGGTCTGCCGCGAGCCAATGTTAGACTGAATTTTTTTACACGGTGTCCGACACACAGTCAAAGTTTCGAGAAATTACCCAATTTCGTCATTGAAGTAAATTCCATTCTTGAAATTTTAGTTTCTTCCCCCTTTAGTGATGAATTCCGTATACCCTGGTTCACTCGAAAGCCCACAGGTAAAGCATTTCGCAATGGGGCAAGTATTTTGTTACCAGTGTCAAATGGTACATTAATTTTTTTTACGCTTTGTCCGGGACAAGGTGAAAGTTTCGGGAAATGACTCTATTTCATCATTGGAGTACATTTCCATTATTAAAATTTTAGTTTCTTTCCCCTTTAGTGATGAATTCTGTATACCCTGGTTCACTCGAAAGCCCATAGGTGAATCATTTTGCAATAATGGGGCAATTGTTTTGGTACCAGTGTCGATGGTAGATTAGATTTTTTTACGCTGTTTGTCCGGAACAACGTGAAAGTTTAGGGAAATGACTCGATTTCATTATTAGAGTAAATTTCCATTGTTAAAATTTAAATTTTTTCCCCCTTTAGTGATGAATTTCGTATATACCTTAGTTCACACGAAACCCCGCAGGTAAAACATTTCGCAATAATGGGGCAACTGTTTTGTTACCATTGTCGATGGTAGACCAGATTTTATTTTCGCGGTGTCCCGCGCACCGTAAAAGTTTCGTGAAATTCCTGCAATTTCATCATTGAAGTAAATTTCCAATATCGACATTTTATTTTTTTTCCCCTTTAGTGATAAATTCCGTATACCCCAGTTCACTGGAGATACCGCAGATAAAGCATTTTTGCAATAACGAAAATAATCAACAAACGAATTTGGGCTCGTCGCTGCGGGAGTTTGATCCGATTTTTGTTTGTACGTTTTTTTTTCTGTTCCTTTTGTTTGTAATATCATGTTATCAAATGAACCGTTTTGCTGGTCAGCTCGGAGCCATTCCTACAGCTGCAGCCTCGTTCGGGAAAGCTCCTAAACATATTGGCTACTCGGCGAAGAGCGATCAACGCGGTGTGTGGAAGCTGGATACGCGAGCGCGTGGACATCCAGCTCCCGAGTTATCTCTGCCACTGACTGCCACGTACAATGGCTGGCTAATCCATAATAACCCGGCTGTATATACTAACCCAGTGGAGAGGGAGGGCGAGTTAGGGAGAATGGGCTACAGTATATGTCCAGCACGAAATTGATATCACCTAGATTGGCTGACGCCGGTATAAACCATATCCCACACGTCACCAGCCATGAACTCGAATACCCGGGCCGATTTAATATGATATGTATTAATATCCCGTCACTATATCGCACT
>JAPYZD010005259.1:0-12216 GCA_030522725.1 Ichneumoninae sp. B BG-2022a | reverse complement strand
TTGTTGCGCGCCAATACATTGTTGCACGCTATAAACAACAAGCCAATTCAAGAACGCTCGGGCTCGCATAGACTCACACAGCGGTACCGTAAATGCACGTCAGTCGTATGCACAGTATTTTTGAGTTTCTCAGTCGAGCAAATACGCACGTATTCAAAATTTATTTTCGTCAATCTCGTAACTGGTCTCGTAGTTTAGTGCGTTATGGATTCAGCGTCCAGTCCTTCGACCTCTAAGCGTAAGCATAATGTACTTACGCCGGAAAAAAATTACAGATGCTTTCGATCCTCGAAACTCGATTTCGATTTCGAAACTCGATAAGGGAGAGATGAGCACATTGTTATCGGGCTCGTATGATATTTATAAGGTAACGATCTCTGACATTTAAAAAATGTGGCTGCAATAAGATGTACAAAACTCTTGCGTCAAAGGAAAACTGTGGATTTCGTGATGAAGGTTTAAAGTTATTTAAAATATGTGGGTAATGTAATTTTTTCGATATGTATCGTGCTATACCGCTTAACACAGTTTGACTGTTCTGTTATCCGAATTTTCATTAATCCGAACGAGCTCCGGTCCCAATTGGTTCGGCTAATCGAGGTTCTACTGTAGTAAGAATGAGAAAAGTCTTCTTTTCGCGATTTGAATACCCGTTCGTAGATGCTAACTTGGTAAGGAAGGCATAGTAAGTCATCCCCCCGTGTGCGTAATTCTAGGTTCGGTAGTAATTCTAGTAGTAGTAATTCTAGTTCGGTTGTCGTAATTCGGGGTTCAGTTCTGAAGCGTAGCTGACTTGCATAGAAGTTTGAAAGTATTTTGCATAAAAGTCTGGATTTTAATTGAATTTATTGGCGGAAAAAGCAAGGTTATGACAAAGTGACTTAATTCGGATGTTTGACCTAAGAATGGTCGTCTTGATCGGACCAATTCGAATCCTGAGATCTCGGCGAGAATAAAACCTGCAGCGATGGGCTTTGGCGCCTTGTAAAGAGTGATTATTGCCCTCCAAAATGAGATGCGGCACATCGTCGTAAGTCTTGTACTTTCCGAGATTGTTGAGTGACTACTTAAAAGTTCGTGAAATGGATCATTTTCGTTTCTCAGCGATGCGACGATCGCGGTTTGGTGACTTAGCCATTATCTTACACGTATATCATTCCATACGTAAGTCAAATGTCAGTCGATTTAACGTTTCCCAATCCCAACGGATACTTCGCCCATCTTCATCTCATTTGAATCCCAAAGTTTCCGTTACAGTGCTCTGCGGCTTTCTCGAACGGATAACCAATTTCAGCCTTCGATCGGGGTCTCGTTTCTGCGGCATGTCGTTAGAAATAGTTTGCGTTCCACGCGGCGAGGTTTCATGTCTGACACTCGATATGCTGCTGTTCGGTTCATCGGTGGATCAGCTCGTTCCAACCGAGGCTCTCGGTATTATGGTTGTCTCGTCCTCCTGTTGCTATTCGCCCAATCCCGCAGGACCTTGCCGAGCTTCCCAAGCTTCTCAAGCTTCCCGACCTCGCGGGCTTGCATGGCTCGATTGTAAGAGGATGTAAAGAAAACTATACCAGTAACGCCCAAACATGCTTCACCATTATAAAAAAATCACCCTCAATTAAATTAAATCTTTCAACGAAACACGAAATACCCTTTTCTGGTTTTAATTTTTTTGGAGCGTTTGGAAATTTGGCCCCGGTTGTTTACACTCAATTCTAGAAAGAACGTTCCCCGAAACCCTCTCGTGATCTCACGAGAGGGCGAAACGTTAACGTAAACGACAACATAATACAGTTGGGAGCTCACCGAGAACTTACCAGCTCCGATAGAAGCTTTATGTGCAGAACTTCAAAAGAATAAGAATAATAATAATTCTAAGGTACATAATTAAACTAGGGAGCTTCGCGCCCGATCGTTAGTATACATAACAAGTGATTCAACTCAATCGCTAGTCGCTAGTATATAACATTCGATACGTGTAGTATCAAGAGACGCGGTAGCGTCTCGACGCCAAGTACTTAAAAAAAAGTTTTTAAGCGAGTTGAGCGAGACGCTACCAAGTGTAGATACTTCAAAATGCCGGAAGTGGAAAACGAAGCATCGGATCGGAATTCCGACGACACTTTTATGATATATATAGGACACGAGCTTTCCAACGCGCCTAGTTACGATTATAACTGTTAGGTAGATGCTCACGAGGTCCGAAAATATTATAAAAGTGTCCTGTGATGTGAGTCCTCGCGTCTACTGCGCATGCGTCCGCAAGCTGACTCATCCTCCATCTCTCTCGGATTCGCATCAGCGTAGCACTTTCTCTCTACCCATCTCTCTTATTTCGTATATATCAGCGCAGCACTTTTCACGCTTCGGTTACTCTCTCGGCAAAACAATTTTTTTTTTTAAATTAATTGAAGAAACCGAAAAAAAATGTGAAAGTGTCCACCCCTATAGAGAATCTACAGTGAATGAAAAATGAAAAATTATGCGTTATGACGAAGTTTCGCGACCGGGGCTTGCGAATCGACTGCTTCAACGACATTTATACATAAACGTACAGTACATAGTGACGGAATCCACAAACAAAAATAACAAAAATAAAATTAAAGCTGCTGTAAATAGTTCCTACTGTCCAAATACGATACAAAACTTATGTTTTAATTGTAAACCATATACAAAAGCTGTATCAGATACATACATAATTGCGAGTAAAAGTTTTGTATATTTGAAACAAATTATTGTAAAAGAGAAGTTTGCATTTTAAGGTGATGTGGAACTTCTTCCCACGCACTTACCGCGTGCTCAGTTGGTAACAAAACTGTAATGAATGCCGTTTTGAGACCGCAGACCCCGAGCAAAATAAAATTCTTTCCCTGCGTCTTCCGATTCTCCAGCGAAAGACAATTTTCTTTTTCTTCGGCGGACTGCGGTCTCAAAACGGCATTCAGTATAATTTTTATTACCAAATGGGCATGGGGTGGGCGGGGAGGTTATACCACACCATCTTAAGAGCAGGTGAAACACCACGGTCGGTAATAAAAATTGTAAAAAACTTTTTCACGAACGGTGATATCTAAGTTCAGAAGAAAAGTGTCATCGAAGACAGATTACATTACAGCTTTCGATGACACTATTCTGTTGACTGCAGATGCTAGCATCCGTGAAAAAAGTTAATTACCGTTTTTATTAATGACCGCAGTATTTCACATGCCTTAAGGAACAGCGATGGATAACAGGTTAAAAAATACTTCGTAATTTAGAATTATATTTTAAAAAATTATTATTATTATTGTAATATATCATTTTTAGTGAATCGTTAATTTTCAACATCTTTTATTTATATATATGATGGTATTATTTACTGTAAACGATGTTAGTAATTATCAATGAAACTACATGCCTGGATGTCAAAAATAGGTGAAATCAAAGCAAAAAATACTTTTTTCTCAAAAAAGTAAAAAGGTACGCCAAGTACTAAAAAATTTTATCCTCGTTTAGAAAATATGTTTATAAAAAAAAACCCTTAAAAATTAAAAAAATCAGCCAAAACAGATGTTATCAAAACAGTCTCTGAATAAAAAAATTCTTCCAAAAAGACGTTAATCAAAACAATAAAAAAAGAAAAATATGTGTATTAAAATAATAAAAAATCGAAAAAAAGTCAAATCAAACCAGCCAAGTAGTACCTACACGAAAATACTTCAAAAAAAGATGTTTATCAAAACAATCTAAAAAAAAACAAATACAAGATGCAAAAAATCTTGACAAAAAAAAACTTGGCGTGCCAGGTTTTTTTCCAATAGCTGTCGTACATGGTTCATTCAAATAATCGAGGGAGAGAGAAAGTAACTGTAATAACTGCAGTAACTGTAATTGTAAAAAAAAAAACTGGCACGTCAAGTTTTTTTTTTGTCAAGATTTTTTGCAATACATGGTCGCAATGTTGGTCCACTTAATTAGTAAGCCGAAAATCCGTCCAAACATTGCTGGTATAATCATTGCCATGGTGAGTTTATACGTGGCAATTTCAGTCCGAATTTTATTTAATGCTTTTAACACTTTTTTTCGTCGTTATAACAGGATGACAAGGCAACTCCCTACATCACTGAAGACACCTCGATACGTAGCATCGATAATTTGAACAGTGTAGCCTCGAAAGTGCAGGGATATTTCTATGAAGAAAGATACAGGTTCCCCGTAGAGAAATACGACATAATCGTACCAATGACTACGTAAGTTTCATTATCAATTAAACGTTTTCCACCACCTGATATACACACTGAGAGAAGGATATAGTCAAAGTTACCGATCATCTAAGAAAAATTACCATAGCACATAAGTACTAGGACGCCAGAGAAGTCTCAGATTATCCAAAATCTCTCAAGCGATATAGTCATTTGTACTAGATCCTTCTTTCAGTGCACTCAAGCAAATCTTTTTTTAACTCCATAGAATGACCTTATGCCCGGGTAAGGGGTATTCTTGCCCCAATTATGATTCTGTTCATGGTAAGTCTACAGCTTTCCAAAAATTCATATATTCCCTATAATTCCATGATAGTTTAAACCGTTCAGCTAAAAAAAATTACGTTTATTACCTCAGTATACGGTATTCCAAGCCTGAATTGTTCTTCGAATCGCGCCATAACGAGGGCGAAAGCCGTTGAGAATGTCTTGATTATGCATTACGACGCGAATATTGATCCTGTGGATTTGTGAGTGTGATCGTTGACATTGTCATTTTTTTGCCAATGAGTAATTAGTAAGTAATGCAATCGTTTCTTCAAACTATAGATTTATGTTCGAGTATTTCATCACGGATCTACCGCAATGCAGTTTATCGCCGGCCAAATGCGACGATAGAATTTATTCTCCCTTCTTCAAGTACGAAGATATATTGAAATTTCTATTGTAAATTATGGATGCAGGTATATTTAAGTAATTTTTTTAATTAACGAAAACGCAGATTCAAGGAAACCAAGTGTTATCGCAACAAGCCTCTGTCGATACAACCGGTCGACAAAGTAATGCCTGGTACGTGGTTGTCGATAGATGGACAATGTCAAAACGAAGGTTTTGCAAAATGGTGCAAAGTACGTTAATAATCAGACATTACCGACTGTCGATAGTACGACGAAACGTAACATTTCAATATTAATGATTCGAACAGCTCAAGAAGGAAACAAGGAGATGCATGATAAAGGTCTGTTGGTCTAAGGGTTCTAAGAAATGTGTTCGAAGCAAACAAGTCCCTCTACTAGGTTCCAAATGTGGAACTAACAAAGTTGGTTTAAAATACATGAAAACGATTCCGTATAATATTTACATGATTCACACTGTTCACAATAAATTAATCACACATATGGCATATTTCATCACTGTAACAAGAATAAAAAATGCGTCAAAAAATTATAGAAAACATAAGATATAAAAAAATTATATCAACAATTCAACGCAAGGTTTACTTACAAAGATGATTTTGAGCGTAGACAATAAAATGTTTTCATTATACGGTGATCGAGCTGTCTCGGAGCTCACTATTCTTATTTGATGACAAACCTGCGCGAATTTAAGCACACAAACGATACGGATGTTCGTAATAAATTTTCTTCAACGTTATAAAAAAAACAACATCTGAACTTTCGTCTGCGAATGTTTGCAACTTTTTTGGTACATCAACTTGTTATTCGAATCGTTCGAAGGTTCGGTCTTGGCAAATTCTAGAAGGGTTAACAAAATAGTAAAGTTGGGCTAACGGTGCGGATCGCCTCAGCTTTTCTAATATTTATCATTCGTCGACTGCTGCTTGTTTATTTTAGGATGAGTTCTTTTGATAATATTCGATCAGAATAAGATGAATAGGCGCAAGCCAGATTTGACAATTTTAAATAAAAAATTTATAATGGAAGTTTGAAGAACTCAGAACAAGGAAAACGTGTCCGTAACTTTTCTTTTTTTATTGAAAAATCTAATTGCTTAACAATAATAATAATCATTATAACAACAACAACAACAACAATAATAATAACGATAATGATAATAACGTTACGAAAGAGACAAGAGAGACGTTACCAAAGGAAGAAAAACAAGGACTTTCGCTGGACTGGAGAGTACGTTCGCATAGCTGCGAGCTACGAATCCGAAAACACACTGTACCCACTGTGTACTTCCATGCAAACACATGCATTCGGGTAGTGCATGAATGCACGAGTACAATACGGTACCAGTCACTGCAACTGGCTTTAAAACGAGTTCACGCGCTAAACGTACGGGTACCATGAACCTTTTGTTTGCCGGGCAAGTTTCATTAATCCGATGTTCAACCTACCATACCGAAGAGAGCATCTACTTTAGTCTAACAAGGTTCAACTTCGTTCTACCAGCGAAATACGAGAATCGCTTCTGCGTAACTTTGTTGCCGTTGCATCCGCCGACGTACAAGATTCTCCTGCACGAACGGTTTGATACGACGTGGATCACAGAGGGAAGATCCAAGACCATTTCTCAATATTGGTACAAGCTCCGTCCAACCCAACCATTTTCATAATCGAGCGGATGAAAAAGTTTAAGAAATGTTTTTCGTGGATAACGATAAAGATCGATCGATCTTTTCGGTCCTCGAGGGAAGGTCAGGAGGAACACGATCGAATTATCGTAATATGGAAAACTTTGAGAGTTCTACTTGTTATGCGTAGCTCTTATAATTGGCGCCTGGTAGAATCCCGTCGGTTATGAATTGTAAGTTGAGACTCATGAGTCACGTCTAAAGTCTAAATGAGGGTGATGTTTCTTCGTGGGATGTAAGTTGTTTTCCCGTGCGCTGTACGCCAAGTATACCGATATATGTCTGTTGGCTGCCCGTTATTCATGTCTGGTTTTTTGGATTTTCTATCTAGTTCTATGTCTTAACAGGATCGAAGATATCAAGCAAGACATCTGCAAGAGTGGGTGGTAGTAGTAGTAGTAAAAGTATTTATTGACATTGATTTTTACACTTGTGATGGTAAGACAATTTCAAACGATACAAATTACATATAATATAATGTGAATGGGCCATCGACCGGGGTCCTTCAGCCCGAGGTAGTCTTTGGTGTCAAGTGGGGTATTTATTAGCTAGTGGCGATGAAGGTTTTGGTTTTCTATTTTTGTTCCTTTTTTTACGCGTGGGTGAGTGTATTGTTTATGGATAACTTAGTTGTCATTGATCATTGTCATTGTCGATATCTTCAATGTCGACGTCTTCGATATCGATATCTTCGATTAAGGCATTGATGGTGGACAGCGTACAATTGCATATAAAATATACGAAAAGAAGCAAGGACACGCGACTGGTTGGCCGGAACACGATCCAATAATCCTGACATTGAACATATTTAGAATTTTGTTTCTTGCGCGTAGCTCGTATAATTGACCTCTGGCAGGTTCCCGTCGGTTATGAGTTACGAGTTATGAGTCACATCTAAAATACAATCCGCAATAGCTTGTGCAGCAACGAGGGTAATATTTCTTCGTGAGATATAAGTTGTTTTCCTGTGCACCGTGTGCCACGTGTACCGATATAGGTCTGTACGATTGTTGCACGGTGCAGCCCGCTGCGAGTAATGGAAGCTCCCTCATATTCAGACGGATATGCATATCCTGAGGATATGTCAAGACCGTGACGAATTAAAGTCACGCTATCCGCAGCGCAATTACTTTCTACTTTAATGGCGAATAGCGTACGTATGTCAGGACACATGCACAATGGAAAAGAGAGTATTTTCCGGGGCGTAAAAATAAAAGCGTCAGATGCGTACCTCGACAGACGGGAAACGGGCGCGACGTATCAAAGTTACACCTTTCAGATAGTTCGAGGGAAAAGGGGAATAAGATAGAAACTACGAGAACAAGTAAACAAGACGCGGAAAGGATGAAACGAAGAATGAGAGTTCTATAGATGAAAGGGATGGGACACAATAGAAACCTAATTCTATAGTCTCGCCGAGGTGTACAGTATATATATTTATATATATATATATATATATATATATATGTGCTATATATAATATTAATCAACTTCAGTTAATAAGGGAGAGACTTGATTGTTCTCCATGACTTGAGAAATCATTGTATAGTGAAACGGGAAGCAAACTTGCGAGTTAAATACATTTACGAAACCTCCTTGTGAAAGATGGTAAAGAAAGCTTGAATCGTCTTATTTTCGAGTGTTATGAACAATTTTAGGACATTGGCGTCCATTGCGTTAATCATTTCCACAGTAGACACTTGTTTACTTTTTTATACAGGGAAGTTTCAGTATGTTTGATCTTTAATAAACCATGATTACAGTTTTTAACCGGAAAGTGAGCGGGTTTCACATCTTCGCAACGGGTGAATCATCCTTAACATCGCGAATGGAGAAGCAAATTTGTTTTTATTATTTATGGATTTTTTAAGAATAACTAAATGTTCCGATCGATGGGCGCTAAGCGTTTGAATATCGAATTTGAATTTGGAGCTTGGGTTTAACTGAGCCACAACGATAGTCGGCGGAAGAAAATTCAACTGGAAAGCCATGATTATAAATTTTGTAAATTTCAACTAAACAATGACGCGCATTCGGCAGGTTGGACGACAGATACCTAAAGCCTCTATAGTTACTCCAGAAGCTCAAAAGTGTAGCTAAATGAATCTTACTTACAAAAATAGCTAAATGATTTTTTTTTACAAAAATCGCTAATTGAATTTTATTTACAAAAAAATAGCTGAATTAATAAAAATCAACGCTAAATATCAGTTGAAATTATATATGTATGAAACATACCGTGGCCGTTAGCATAGTTTGAACAATGTCAAATACTGTTTGCACATTTGGTCACTATTCTTACTTCATGAATAACAACACAGGCCAGGATTTACTCCAACAAGGTATCAATGGGGGATGCAAAACAATGGACATTGTTTCCATTAACGATTAAAAAAAAAGCAAATCTACAGAATTGCTGTTATAGTGAGAATTCAAATTTCCGAAATAGTTCAGACCTATCGCGACTCACAGAGGAGCGGAGTACAATCTCTCGTCTATCGTCCACTATCAGCGTACGATGCGTTTGCAGAATCCTATAGTTTCAAAGCAAATGCGCAGCGCATAATTAGAGCGTGCTTATAACATGATATTCTTCAGTGATATCGCCCACCTGCGCCATCCCGAACACAGACGGTAAAATTAAAGCGGCATGTGTGTCGAACCATATTTCGCCGATTTCACCGAGAAAATTGACAATGACAAAATTGCAAATTAATCTTCCGCGAGTTTCACGCTCAACCAAGGCTTCGTTTGCAAAGAACGAATGAATGTTTCATTTCATTCACCTCTCCGTCGGCCCTCACCATTCGTGCCAGGGTTTAAATTGAGGATTGTCCAAAGACAAAGGGAGGACGCCGGGAGATCCCCGGGAAAACGGGAACTCTCATCAGGAACGGCGCACCGGAATAAGGGTTCTTTCGCCTCACTCGGACACGGCGACTCGCGCGGTTTCACGGCGGTGGCAAAACAGGGATCTACTATTCGCATAATTTGGTTTATAGTGATTGCTGCTCACCAACGCGGCTCTTCGCGTGTACACTTAAATATCGACGGGAGACGCGATCGTGGAAATGCTCTCGTTTCAAGTTATTACCACGCCTCTGCGAGGAAATTGAGCGGCTGAAGGGACCGGGAAGATTCGACCCACCTTTTCTCCTCGCAAATATCCTATCAAAATATATACGCAACATTTACAAAACGTTTCGTATAAAATAAGTTGCGCCGGAATTCGACGTCCTGGATTAATTAACGAAAAGGCAACGCGAGTTTAATCACCTCGTCCAATTATTCATGTAGAGCTGAGTGGGCTCTAAAACGTCTCGCTCAATTTTCGGGCGTTGTGTGTTATATAGTGAAAAGTATTTAAAATATATTTTTCAATATATGACATTTTTTTTAATTAACGATTTTTTCTTTAATTCTTCGTAGTATCGAAGATTTTATTTTATACTGTTGTTGTGGCAATGTTATTTTTAATCGTTTCTCCGATGTACGGAAATTGGAAATCGACCATAAAAAAATACTCCCAGAATCAATTACCTTATTAATGAGTTTGTGACTAATTGATTCATTTTCCGAATCGGTCATCGAAACTTAATTGGAGTAACTCGTTAGTTCGTTATAAACGGTGCTAATAACAAAATCGGTAGTCAACAATTATTGATAATCCCATAATTAACTGGGTGTGTAAAACTCTATCGTGAGGAGAGATAGAGAGTATCCGCTCCAATCTGGCTTATCTGCTCCCACATGTTCGTAGCTCTTCAGCCTCCCTTGCTTCAGGTCACTTGCTTCGGTTATGAAAATGCGAGATAAATTTTTCTTGTTTTTAATTTGCCCGACGAATTCGTAATGTGAAACTTTATTGGAATCTCGTCGCAGCTTCGTAATCAATCGGAGATAGGAATATCGCAGGCACGCCTCTATGATTGAAAGCGCAGAAGCCACGGAAATCCGCTCGGATATGCGAGATTAGTTTACACAGATTAGGGACGGGAGATGAAAATCCGGCCTTGATAAGGGATAATCCATTCATTAATAAAATTTAATTAAATTAATTTTTCATATCACTTTTTCATTCGGCGAAATTATCCGAGACCCATTAATATTCGTTGGAATAATTGAAACGGCGTAAAACGTCCGTCAGAAGTGAGACGCTTCGCGAACGAAATATTTCGAGGGTTCGAAGTGGCATGAAAGGCAACATTTATAAAAAATCTGGCGAAAAACCGCTGCCGAGGGGAACAGCGAAAAAAAAATGAAGCGACGAGATAAAACAATGGTCAGACGTTAAAACTGGCTGTCCGGAAGTCGTAAAAGCGAAACAACGTGCGTTACCAGAGAAGACAAACAGAGAGGGCGCTTGAGCCGAAATCTCGTTTCCCTCTATTTCCGCACGGCCACACGGAAATCCCGAAAATTACTTCGTTCCGTTGATGCTTTTCTCTTATATTCCATTCATAACGAAAATAACATTCGGCCGGTTTCTCCTGCCGGAACACGCATGCATATTGTGCGAACTCTTTTTCCACCTGTTTCAGTTGAAAAAATAATTTGCTCCGACAAAGAATTCAGTAAAGCAATTGTATAGGAAGAGATTATGCATAGTTCACCTCATTCACATAGGGACTACATTTTTCTTTTTACTGCAAAGTAGTTAACGCTAATTTATTTCGCAAGATTGGCATTAAAGTACCGTCATCATAAATCGCCTCATAAGTTGGGTTGAAGAAAACAAAATAGTTATTACTGTTACTTTTTTTCTCCTAAATTGAAAGTTGTTTTGAAATCCGTTGCGGTAAAGTAACGAAGAAGTGGCAAAAAAAAAAAAACACCGAAGTGAAGTGAAAATTAAAGTATTCTCATCGCTTCCTCATGTTGTCTATTTTTAACGTTTACAAAGCTTCCGTAAGGAAGAATTCTCCGTAATTATTTGGGTTCCTCATAGAGGAAGCTTTGCGAGTAAAAGAACATAGGAGTTGACATTTTTTTCGATCATGTCACGCACACACTTTCAGCCACATCTGTTTTTTATCTTTGTAAGAAAATCTTGAATTTTTGTTATGTGTTTTTTAAAATAAAGACAAAATTTTTTGTATGAGAAAGTAAAATGGATAAAAGCCCGAGAATCCGCACTTCTCCTCGAAGCTCTTTGATTTGGCGTGCGCGATGACTGCTGTTAAATTTAGTGACACGAAAAAAAGTAAGACTCGACACTGCAAAGCAGGTATGCTTTGCAGTGTCGAGTCCTGCGTGTGCTTCTGTGTGCACAGTTGCCCGTGTGTGAATAAAATGCCGCGAGGAGTGACCCTCTCTCGCCGCCCCTCGAGCACTCTTGCTGTAACGACCGTCGTAGTATCTTGACGCGTCGTTTCTACGTCTCGTTCGTAGTTTCCTTCCTCGGTCGCCCCCGCACCATTATAGCTCGCCGGCGTTTCTTTCAATGCGAATGCTTTCACCGTCTCGTCCACCCCTTCGGTCGCGAATTCGAGACTCTTTGCGATATGTTCGACTTGGCAAAAGGAAATAAAAATGTGTCCAACCCTAGCGACCCGACATTTAAGGTAGTACTAGCACAATGACTGACACCGCCTAAGTTCGAGAGAAAAAAGACAAAGATTACAAACACTTCTCGATGAGAAAAAAATCTGAAAAAAT
>JAPYZD010005258.1:0-10131 GCA_030522725.1 Ichneumoninae sp. B BG-2022a | reverse complement strand
TTCATCAAAAAATTAATTGGTTAACAAATTACCCGGCAACAAAACTTTTTTTTTTATGAAAATGATTCGTTTATTTTTCTGAATACGTATGATTTTTTTTCAGATTTTTAAGTAATCGTTGATTTTTTATTTTTTTTATAGAACAAAAATCGACGTTTACTTAAAAATCTGAAAAAATTCATACGTATTCAGAAAAATAAACGAATCATTTTTATAAAAAAAAAGTTTTGTTGCCGGGAAATTTGTTAACCAATTAATTTTTTGATGAATTTGTTAATAACATTTTGCAATTATTATTGTGCAAAATTAATCTTCTCAGTAGCTTTAGCATACATGATTTTTTTCAGATTTTTACGCCATCAAGAAGTACTTGCGATTGTCTCTTATTGTTGTCGAACTTACGCGAAGTCAGCGCGCAGCGAGACTCCCTCCTTAATACTCATACCTGTATAGTTTTGTCGGTGACCGCGCTGAAGCAGTAACCGACGTCGAGATATCGCAATTGCGGAAAGCTCGTAGCGATACACTCGATGGATCTCTCGTCGAGATTGAGGGCGTTCGCGGAGAATATCTCAAGCCTGCGATTGACGAACTCCTCGGCCTTGGTCGCGATGGCTCTGCTCGTCGGTTCGGCAAAGTTGGGATTGACGTTCTCGGAGTCCTGATGTCGTCGCTGGTTCTCCGACTTTTGGCTATTTTCCGTATCCCTCGTCGACTGGGGACGACACAGGCCCTCGGTGATGCACTGACCGGTAAGCTGGTCGCACTCCGATATGTCCAGTGTACGAAGCTTCCGGAGAACATTCAAATGCGATATACCGAGATCCGTCACGCCGCGGCATCTTCTTATGTCGAGACTCTCGAGATTCGGAAGATTCTGGCTTATGCAGACGAGACTCGCGTCCGTTACTCTGGTGCAGAAGCTGAGATCGAGGTCTTTGAGGGTGGTCTGGTAGGCGAGACTCCGAAGTCCCGAGGTCGTCAGCTGATCGCACGACGAGAGTCTCAGCGACTCCAGTTTAAGATTTTCGACCGAGGCCAGCGTGCTGAGAGCCACCCCGTCGATGAGCGTGCTACCGAAATTCAGGTGCTTCAAACGTCTCGCCTGTTTCTTTATGTAACGAAGCACATTGAAGAACGTGAGCACCGATTCCGAAGCCTGCTCGATCGAGCCGTTGTTCGGATAAAATTTTTTGTACAATCCCGAATGAAACGATATCTGGCAGTCGAAGAGACTGAGTGACTGTAGATTCGGACAAATCGAGACGAATCTGTTGAAGAGAGCGTCGCTGAGGTAACGATTCGATCCGAGGCTCAGCTGAACGAGAAGCTCGAAATTCGCGGCGATCTCTCGGACGTCCTTTTCGTCGTCCAACAACCGTCCGGACATGAGACACTCGCGGCACGCGTTTATGTGCAGGGATCTCAAGTTTTTGCAGCACTTGAGCACGTCGACCAGTGTTTTCTCGCTTAGGGAACAGCATATCTGCAAGGAAATATCGAGTTATCGGTAAGGAAGTTCTCTGTCATGCGAGGTGCACGAATGACTGCGAATAATAACGGATAGCCGGAAAATCCTCTACCAGCGTCAGACTCCTCATGTGAGCTCCGAACTGGTCCCATATCGGCAGATTCCTCCTGACCTCGACCTCCTTGAAGACGAAATGATGGAAGGGCCTGTGGGAGTTTCTGAGAGCGGCCACCACTCTCCTCATGTTGTCCTCCGATCCACGTCTGCTTATCAGCAGCGTTTGCTTGTCCAGGTACCTCGTGCTGAGCGAGGCGTCCTGCCAGTCTCTGCACGCGAGTCCCGCGCTCATTCTGTCCGACACAGAGAGATACGACATGATGTCAATGATGATCTGCGCGGCGAAAGAGAAACCGAAAGTTTACTATTAAAATTTGCGTTATCAAAAAATCAAGACTTCCGAACAGGTGAGTTTTTAAAGTTGAAAAAACTGTCCGTTACACGTGCACCGACGACCGCTCGTTATCGCGGTGACAGCTGTGTTTACGAGCACGGATAACGTTGACGTAGAGGCTAGGCAAAGACAAAAATAAAAAATTGTGCTCACCTCGATCGGTAACTGGGGTTTGTCGTTCTCCATGTTGGAGCTATTGTTTTCCGCGTGAAAATCCAAGGAATCCTTCAACGCCATCGTGTAGAGTGCAGCGATGTGCCTAGTTGCCAAAAATTTTGTTCGTCCGTCGACGGACGCGAGCACCGAGCGATTCCACGGAGCGTACTGAGAGAACAATGAAGCTCGTCTCGTCGCTCGGTCGGCCACTGCCGTGTTCTCCTCTCCTCGAGTAAGGTGCGTTTCCTCCGGACTGCTCCATTCGCGAGCCCGAGAATGGGAAAGAATCGTTTACATCATCGGGCGCGATCAGATGACTCTTTGTCTGTGTAGAAAATCTTATCAGCTGGCTCGTCGGTCGCTGGCTTTACGGGTTTGCAGAGCGAAGCTCGTGTGCGCGGTGTGTGTAGAGCTGCGCGCGCATCTCCGACTCCCGCGCCCCGCCGGCGTGGACTGTCAAGGAACAGCTGTTTTTCATCGTCTTGTTTCCGTATTATAATTCGTAACAAGGCCTGGACTGTGATCGAATAAACGCCCGACGTTATGGATTTGATGTCGCTCGTGCCCGACGAAATGCCGTGGACCGACAATCGTACGGTGCGTTGGTGTCGACCGTTAAATACTTGTATCGACGAACTGAGAGCAGCAAACGTTCTCGCCGACAGAAAGATTCGTCGCGTGTAGTTCATCATTGCCGAGCGCCCAAGGTGAAGGATGAGATCGATACGGCGATTGGAGGCACTCGGTTTATCGACAAGATGCAACGTTGGATTGCGCGCAAATCTGTTTTATCGAGGGATCATCCGATGACGAGATACTTTATCAAGAGCTCGGCGGCGATAAATTATGAAGTTAGCAGGCACACGAGATCCTATCCCTACGTTGTGTATCCGTTCAGCGAGATAAGAAGCTTTTGGGAAACTTTCATGACGATCTTCACTATCTTCGCTCTCGTTCTCGTTCCCGTTGTTCTCGCTTTCCACTTCGATAAAACCGATAATTGGTTCTACGCTATACTATTAATAGACGTTGTGTTTATCGTTGACATCGTGATGTTTTTCTTTACCGGACACTACGACGACAGCACGAGGATTATCATTCTCGATAGGAAAATCATTGCCGGGTGAGTCAATACCGGGAATTTAATTAAAATCGTGAGAAAGCATATTTGCCGGGTTCGACGACTTCCGGCGGCGTTGTGGCCGTCAATTGCAACGCCAAACAAGCACGAGGATGGGTTCGCTAACTTTAGCCGTTTACGTATGTCATTGATCTTTCTTTCAGAAAATATCTCAAAGGCTTCTTTGTCTTCGATCTCTTGTCCTCCGTACCAGTCGAAGTCTTTCACGCTATTGTAAGCGGACGCGATGCTGGCGAGTGGTACTTCGCGGCGATAAATCTCACGAAGATACTTCGCCTGAGAACAATCGTGTGCTATTCGAGAAAACTTCGCCACGTTAGTATGCATGCAGCACGGAATCTTTTGAAATCGATTTAAAGATATTTTCAGCCTTTCAAATCTTACGAAATATAAGAAAATAATATTTTGAAATATTCTACCAAAATATTCGAATGATATGTTTCCCAAATATTTCCGAAACATAGTGATACAAATTTTGAAATAATTTTTAAATAATGTTTTATCGAAATATTTCGACGATTGTTTCCGTGATTAGATGGGTGTGTATATTTAAATTGGACTAGTGGTGCAATCTTTGACATTCGCTGGAATGTTGTAAAAACATTTCGGAAACATTTCGACGTAAGATTTATGAGCGGACAAAAAATACTTTCAACATGTTTCTAAAACATTCCACAAATATTTTTTTATATCGGTAAAATATTTTGAATGTTAAAAAATATATGTATTTTCGAAACCTTTCAATAATCGTGCTGTATTCGCGAAATCCTGCTGATTTTCGTCATCGATACATTGCGGAGTTTGTTCGTAATATCGTTTTATACTCCGGGGTCGACAGTTGTACCGGATATCATTCCAGAATTACAAGATCTTCGAGATGTCGATTGTCGTTATTTTATCTCTCCACTGGGTCACGTGTCTCGAGTTGTACATTGCCCTCGCCGGTCGAGAAATCGATAGGACAAATACCGATCGTGGGTGAGATACTTGTCAATTATACATTTCATAATTAACAAACCTTTTTAATTATAGACGATCAATCGTAAAAAAAAGATGATGTCAGTGAACATTGCAAAATTGCAGCTCGTGGATCACGTCCGAGCACATGAAAAACAAAGATACGAAATTCAAGATCTACTTGGCCTGCGCGAATCGTGCAACGGCCTCTCTTGTCTCCTCATCGCACTATCTCGACGTTAAAACTCCCGAGGACATTTTACTAAACATGCTGCTGACCGTGGTCGGAAGGGTCGGATTCATCTACATAGTCGGTGAACGACACTTCCTCGGGATTATTTTCCCAACATCGTTTTTCGTTAATTTTTTATAAGCCATACCAGGCACGCTTATAACGGGTATGCTTCGGTTGACTTGTAGCTCAGTTTCTTCAGCTGATGTCGACCTTTCGCACGACGTGCAAGAAAAACGTAAAGCTTCTTGAACAGTTGCAAGAGTACATGCGTTACAAGGAATTACCGTACGCCATTCAACGACGCCTCCTCGACTACTACAAGTACTGCAATAAAAAGAGTTTCGACAGGGACAGATACATAATCGACAACGTATCGCCCTGTCTGCGCGAGGAGTTGCTGCTACATAATTATTCGAGGCTCGTCGACAGCGTTGATTATTTTAAATACATGCCCCAGGCTGTTGTCGCTCAGCTGATCGGACTTTTGCGTACGGAAGTATACCTGACTAACGACACTATCGTAAAGAGCGGAACGACCGGTGACGCCCTCTTCTTCATCGCTTCCGGAACTGTCGCCATCTACACGAACACCGGAAGAGAGGTGCGTTCGTTACCGATATCATTTTTACGCTAAAAAGTAACTGGGTTGCAGAATCCCCATGTATAAGTATATGCAGAAAGGAAAAGCTCGTTTCCGGTTTTGAAATCTTAGTTCTCGACCGAAGTGACGTTATACGGAAAAACATCACTTGCCGTTTGAAAATCTCATTTTTGTTCCGGAAATGAAGTACTTCCAGTAAAACAATGAGATTTTCAAACGAAGTGACGTATTGTCGATATGACGTCACGTTCGATTGGAAAATGAGATTTTCAAAGCGGAAGTAGCATATTTCCTGTATTACGTCACTTCCGGTTGAAAGCTGAGATGCAAAACCGGAAGCAACTGCGAGCTCTGGAGCTACGAGCAACTGGCCCTAATATTGAAATCCGCCCACGGCTTTTCTGCAGTCTAGTTACTTTTTGGAAAAACGTACTTTTGGCATAAATATGATTAGACTTAAATTATACCGTACCGCGGGTGCAATCCGACGTTTCGGTCATGTGTAAAAAAAATCGCTACTAGTCAACACACGATAAAACCTTGAAGGTTTGTCATCTGGAGAATGGTTCACATTTCGGTGATGTATCACTGGTGATGGAGAACGAGCAGAGACAAGCTAGCGTCATTGCTGCGGAGACATCTGAGATGTGGATACTGAAACGTTCAGATTTCTTGCAATGCATAGCTCCTTATCCCATGCTCCTCAATCGTCTTCAGAAGATCGCTGTCGAACGTATCGAGAATAGTCTCGACAAGGAAACAGTTCGCATCAACGACGCAGCGTTCGCAGCCGGTACATAATTGTTAAGAGGATGCTTGGGAGATAAAAAATAAAGAGGAATTCGTTGCAGCGACGACGGACAAATGTTTTTATTCGCTAACGCCCTCTGTCTTCGATCGCAGAAACGCTTTCTCAATCGTAACTGAGTATCGTCGCTCTCTGCTTACGGGGATTCCTGTAGGACTGCTGATAGACCGAGGTGAGCCTCCAGTGCTCCGGATAATCGGCGTCTCTGCAGCCGTTGACTATACTGAAAGGCGGCGTCAGTGTGTCGATACAGAATGATCTCTTGGCGTACGGGGTCCTCGGTCTCGGTACGCTGACCTTCGTCGGCAAACCGTTTCTCCGAACATTTCTCGTTCCCCCGTAAGCCGACTTGACCAATCTCTGTCCACGCTGCTTTCTCGCCGAACGTTCGCCCCTGCACTCGCACGACGAGCAGTTTCTCAGGTGCAGAGGCTGAATTTTCTTGCTCCTCCCGCCGATCGTAGAACTTCCGTTGGCATCGCCGCCATTGGCCTCCTCGGAAATGTGAAACGAGTTGAGCTCGTCGCACAGGTCGGCATCTTGGGCGGCTTTGTCCGCAGCTTCGGGATCAGCTGGGCACTGCCAGCAGCGCTCACTCGCGGCGCGTTCCTGAAGCTCGCCCTTGGCTTTCTCAACCGGCGAATAATTCCCCCGTGTCTTCTCGTTCTCCGGACATCGGCAGCGGCTTCTCACGTTACTGAACTTAGCCTCGTAGACCTCGACGGCGCTCTTGAAGCACTTGCAAGGATTCGTAAGATTCTCAACCCCGTGCTGGGGCATCTCGTGCTCGACGAGCGCGAAAATAGCCGGCGCCGGACCGCCGTCCGTTCCGTCTATGTGGACGGCCCTCGGTGGCTCGTAACTGCGATCCACCGGAGCCTCCCAGCATATCGCGAGGTCCATGTTCGTCGCAGGTGTTTTGCATCCCAACGTCGGACCGTACTGGACACCCGCTCGAACTTTCTGCCGCAATCTCGCGGCCTCGCGACGACCGGCCTGATCGAACGGTCCGCTCGAGGGACGATTTTGCGACGCGTCGTTCGTTCGCCCGCCGTCGACGGCTCGCGAGTTTTTGAAAACCGCATCGTCCACCCTGTCGGGCAGCGGCTGATGCTGGAGATTCTCCGAGTGAAACTTCTTCGCTATCGCGAATCTGTCGTAACACGAGGACGGACGGTCGGGCGGACATTTGGCCGACCCCTTGCCGCGAAGTCTCTCGGACCTCTCGGCATCGTCGCTCGATATTCTGAGCGACGATAGTTTCAAGTTACCCCGCACGTACGTCGGCAGGCAGCACGAGTGCTCGTCCCGTCGATCCTTCAACGACGATGTCCATCTTCCCGGACAGTGCAAGCAACATTTTTGATGCTGCTGCATCTCCTCCGCTGTCGATCTTATCACTCACTCTTTCATTGTACTTTTTTTTTTTTTTTTTCACCGAGGCGGAAAGTCGTCCGGAACGTAACTGTTCGGGTAACGTCGCGACCCAATTCCCTCGGCGATTCGCACTGAAGGAATTTCTCGGCCAGGTAAGTACGGACGTCCCTTCGCGTCGGGTTGTTTGCTTGACGACGGCATAGTTCAATACCCGAGAGTGTGTTATGCAATAGCGAGGATGGCGTACGTAACAGAGCTTCGAATTATGGGCTCCGCTTCGCCTCCCCCCCGTTTCCATCTCAATTCGCGGCCCGCTGTGCTGCGGGAATTGTCGATGAAAGCCGGGACGCACAATTACCTTTGCATAGACAGAAATGTGTTTAAAAAAAAGAATTGAATGTCGAGTCGATCGGGACAATGGTCTATTGTTTCGACACCGCGAAGCGACAGGAACGAGGCTACGGCGCGGTCGAGTGAAAAAAAGAAATCAATCGGTAAAATGTCGCCGGTCGCGCATCGCCGTGTCGAGGGTCCGCGCTTTTTTCTGTACTCGGTACTCGTCGCTCTGTGGCTGCCGGGCTGTTCGGCGACTTTCGGCGTTTACAAACCCTGCATGGGCAGAGATTTCGGCGGAGGCAGCCAGGTGTGCGTCTGCAATTCTTCTTACTGCGACACGATAGAGCCGTGGCTGCCGATGAGCCAGTCACGCGGACGATACGTTCTTTACTCGACGAGCAAAGCCGGACTGCGCCTCGAAAGAACGATCGGCTGGCTGCTGACGAAGGACAATCGGACTGACGATGGTAAGAGTCCGGATGAGTTTGGGAACACTTTTCTTCCGTTCCACAGAGCTTCCGTTGAAAGTCTCGAAAATCGTATTAGAGTGGAACCTCGATCATCAGAACCCTCCCATGAAGCACAAAAAAATTAGTTATCAGAAAGTGATGTAAATGGGGTACATGTGTCCATGCGGACGGTAACTATAAGCTATTCTACGTCTAAAAGTTAACTTTTTGGATGGGAGGTAACTTTCGGATACCGTCCAAACGGACATGTGGAACCCATTTAGATCACTTTCTCATAACTAATTTTTTTGTACTACCTGGGCCAAATTATCCGGACTACTTATATATGTATGTATAGTGATTTATTCGTACGGTAGGGCCAGGAGTCCTCTAGGCACATAAACTAAGGAATTAAACAAGAATAACATTGGTAGAGTACAAAAATATCGAGACACAAAGAAAATTAAAAGTAATGAATATAAAATATCTATGACTATGACTATGAATTTTTATCTGAACGCTCGGTTATCCGAACGTTAGGGCGGAACATTATACATTCCCAAGTAGTGAAAAAGAGATTCTGGTATGAAAAAAGTGATCTAAGTGGGTTACGTATGGCTGTCCGGATGTTAACTATGAACTGTTCCACGTTCAAAAGTTAACGTTTTGGAAAGACGGTAACTTTCGGATACCGTCCAGACGGACATGTGGAACCCATTGAGATCACTTTTTGATAACTAATTATTGTGCGCTCGCCGCAGCAAGAGCCGCACCAGTGTTCAAGCGTGTTGACGCGCGCATTTTCTCTTCCAGCATTAATTCGCATTAATACACTGAATTTCACACTGAACACACTTGTGGCTTTTAAAAATCGGCTATTAAATATGGACGACTTTATTTCACAGAATTCTAGACATAAGACTGCGATGTTGAAAATATTTTTTTGAAGTTTAATATATACTATTATTTGACTTATATATGTTAAACCCGTAAATAAAAATTGAGTTTTGATTATTCCAATTTTTAATTATCGGAACTTGATCCGGTCCCGACGCGTTCGGATAATCGAGGTTCTACTGTACATGCAATACACAAGCCAATACATCGGAATGTGCACAAGCAGGTATTCATCGGAATACTTGAATTAAATTTTCACGATATTTTTTGTTTGTTTGTTTTTTTTACAGTTATCGAATTCGTTATACACCCGGAGAGAAGATATCAGAGTATAATAGGCTTCGGAGCGGCTTTCACCGATGCAGCTGGATACAACATCGTCAATCTTTCCGAGGGTTCGAGAGATCACCTGTTGCGGTAAAGTTTCTCTCCGCATCTTACACGTTCGCCCGCAGCCTCCTCGACGTATTGGTCCGTTTTACGAGAGGCCATGCAACTAATTATATAAAAATATAAAAATCTTTGCACATAAATAATTTTTATCCGTGCTAAAGAACCTCGGTCAACGGCCGAATAAATATCTGTGCGTAACAGTAAAACGCGGCAATAACGTCGAGGATATTTCGACGTAGAGGTTTTTGGACGGATTATCCTGAAGAAAAACATTTACTATCACTACTAATTTACATACAAATATAGAATTAAAAGTTTGCCGCTGATTTGATTTAATTCCTAGTCGTTTGTCAAGGACCCTCAAAGTTTCCAACATTGGGGGCGGGGGGGGGGGGGCGGTCGTATCGTGAATGACTTACCACGCGCGCCCTCAGTCGATTTTACGAGAGCCAATACAGCTTGAAATATGTAAATGGTTATACGTAAATAATTTATATGTAAATATTAGTGGAGCTGAGGAATCGCGCGCTCGCACCCCTTTTATGAACTTAAGTCCTTATTATTGCAAACGTACACTGATAAAAAAATACGGTTGAATCAACTAAGATTCGGGCAGGGACGTTCAACTAAATATTTTGCCCTCCTCTCGGAGAGGGGGAATAAATATGGTCCTAATTATTGACCCTCCCCTCGATTCTCGACACAGCGGCGACTTCGGCGACGAAATGTTTTTATATTATACAGAGATAAAAAATAAAAATTCTCAGCCGATTTAATTCAAGTAAATTTCTAGTCGTTCATCAAGGACACTCGAAGTTTCGATCCCACCGTAGAGGGGGAATAAATATGGTCCTAATTA
>JAPYZD010005257.1:0-10134 GCA_030522725.1 Ichneumoninae sp. B BG-2022a | reverse complement strand
GACTATAATGCAGGCTCGAATATGGGATGTACGACCACGAAAAAGTCTCTTTTTATGGCGTCTTTCGAAAAGTTGTATTAACCCTACAGCGCATGTATAACCTTTTCTACTTAAACTTTTATTTATTTTTTCTACGAAAGAGAAATTGATCGACGAATTGCTGTGTTATTTACCGATCGCCGACGATTGACCATGACTATAATGAAGGCTCGAATATGGGATGTACGACCACGAAAAAGTCTCTTTTTATGGCGTCTTTCGAAAAGTTGTATCAACCCTACAGCGCATGTATAACCTTTTCTACTTAAACTTTTATTTATTTTTTCTACGAAAGAGAAATTGATCGACGAATTGCTATGTTATTTAGCGATCGCCGACGATTGACCATAACTATAACGAAGGCTCGAAATCTGAAGGCGATAGATATTACTCATCTGGTGAGTAATATCTATGAGTAATATCTAATGAGGATCATCTGATGAGTTTCCGAATGGTTTTCGGTATATATAAAATTAATGTCGTAATTTTAACTCCACATCTCATGTATCATATTTTCTACCTTCAAACTCATGATTGGGGCAGATATCCACCCTACGCGTTTCGTCTACATACAGGGGTTCTGTGAGCAGTAAACGGGGTTTTTCCGCACATAAATCTCGGCGTTTTTTAATAAGGAAGAGAATGGTATGCGGCAAATTTGATTTTATTAAGTTTGGGAGTTTTTAGGGTGTGGAAATCACAGTTAAAGCCCTGAAGGTACCAAAGATTGGTAAAAATCGAATTTAATAAAATAACTTTTGGGGTGATTTTCCAGCCCATACATAAGTTCTACGGTTAAATATGATGGCGACGCAGCTTGCATATCGACGTTTACAGTGGCCGTGACCGGCGATGCCGAGGATCGTTCGGCGAGCGTCAGCTCGTTGTTTATAATGCTTCGATTGAATGGAGGATTATATTCGACTCGATGTAATATCATCTTCGGTAACTCTTCGAGCTTCCAAATCGTAACCATGAAATTTTGCTAATCACAAATTTTGCAATTCTATGCAAATTCTATATAAACGTTCGCGAGCGATATTGTCTCCTTGTTGAGAAAATATGCAATATTTGCTTTAGCTCACGCGCGCACCCAACCGGGGTTTCGTCCCGGTGAGAGGCTACGCGGAGCGCCGGAGCCCGGCCAAGCTCGTGCCAGTCCCGGGATGTAGCCACCGGCCAGTCTCCCCACCCGGGCATTGAAAACTCTTTTTTCACACCGACGTTCGGAACGTTTTATTAAACATAATGGCGATACGCGTTGCATATCGACGTTTGCCGTGGCCGTGACCGGCGAAGCCGAGGATCGTTCGACGCTTGTTTACTCGGTGTTTTTAATTTTTCGATAAAATGCGCGAGCGGATGTAATTTTATTGTCGACTCGATGCAATCACATTTTCCGCAACTCTCCGAGTTTCCCACTTTTAACGATGCAATATTGCCAATTGCGAAGCTTGTTATTCTATATAAACGTTCGCGAGAGATATTACGCGATCCGACGGTCAATTTCGGTCGGACGCTGATCATGTATTGGATATTATTGTACGGAAACCTTCCGGTCTCGCGCGGATCCTGCACAATTGTTTCGATATTTTCACGCTATTGCAATATGTACAATGGTGGAGGATAGCAGTTGGTTCATATTGATCGACCTCGACCCTGAAAGCTCCGCATCCGATTTATTTATGCATCGCACTTACCGCATGCATCACAATGCACATTTCTGAGGGAGTACACTGTTAAATAAAATGGTGAATTTTATGAACCAGACATAAAGTTTTTATGCAACAAGGGATACATTAAATTTAATGTACAATCGTCGTGAAAAATGAATGGACTTTTGTAGTGAAATTTAAATATTTCTAAAGTTTTTTATATACTGCACGTTAATATTTCATCACAATTGTACATGAAATATAATATACCATTTTTACCTCAGTATTTACTGCAGTATTTACTAAAATACGATTTTTTTAACAGTGGACGCCACTGTTAAAAAAAATATAAATTTAACACACCGTACCGGAAGTTTTTATACCAAAACTTATACATTAAATTTGGTGGACAATTATGATGAAAAATTAATGGATTTTTACAGTGAAATTAAAGTCAATTATTGAAATTAAACATACTTTTATTTAACATATTGTACGTTAATTTTTCATCGGAATTGTACATGACAATTAATGTGCCAGTTTATGCGTAAAACTTCTAATACTAGTACATTAAATTTCACACGAATATTTTTATTTACAGTGTTGGTATTGCCGTGCGTCGAGTGTTTAGTCGTCGAGTGTGAAATCATATAATTTATTGGCGACTGGATGGAATCACATTTTCCGTAACTCTCCGAGCTTTCAACTCGTAACCGTGCATATTTGCCAATCGCGAAGGTTGTAATTCTATATAAATGTTCGCGAGAGATATCACGCGATTTGACAGTCAATCTCGGTCGGGGCGCTGAAAAGTGGATATAATGATGCGGATCGCTTCCGAAGTCACTCTCGACAATTATTTCGATGTTTACACGCTATACCAATATTTCCAATGCCGGAGGATACCAGTCGGTATATATTGATCGACCTCGACCCTGAAAACTACGCATCCGATTTGTTTATGTATCACATTTACAGCACGCATCGCCATCCACATTTCAGTGGGAATTCTCGGTATTGCCGTGCGTCGACTGTTTAACGTGAAATCGTATACACTTTTATTATCGAATTCGCGATACTGCTGTATGTCGAATATGACGCTCGAACAATATCCGAGGACAATGGGGAGATGGAAAGGGAACGCTCGTCATTCTCATGGGAAACATAGAGTTGCGACTGCGTACGGACCGCTGTCTGTGGCCAGTGTGCAACGCTGGCTGAGCGGTCATTACTGAACAATCCTTGGAAAAAAATGTATTATAAAATGTAGGTCACTCGAGGAAAAATTCATAAAATCATAAATGTCAGTCAAAGTTTTTTTTTTAATTCGTTTGACTTGGGATAAATTAAATTGGAGGCGATTGTGTTCGCTGCGATTGTCGCATTGTTCGCATTCCACGAGCAAGTGGACTGTTCGTGGACCAGACGGGTCGTAAATTATAGACTGTTAAAAAAATTTAAATGCAACGCACTGGAAGTTTTTATGCATAAACTGGTAGACTAAGTTTAATCTACAATTGTGATGAAAAGATAATGGACTTTTACAGTGAAATTTTAGTCAATTATTGGGTTTAATGTACTTATATAGTAAAATCAGAGTAAAGTATATGTAAAGTTTTTAATATGATGTACGTTAATTTTTCATTACAATCGTACATAAAAATGAATATACCAGTTTACGCATAAAAACTTCCCGTACAGAAACATTAAATGTCCTATTTATTTTTACTACGTACTTACCAACGGCAGGCATCAAGTTTCACAGTAGTGGAACCGATCATACGAGGAAAAGGCGACTGAATGAAATTTAAGTCTTTTCAAAGATACTTTCAAACGCGCCTTCCGTCCGCCTGAAACCTTGACATTTTAAAATTGTCGCAAAACGCGACGGAGACTGCGATGATTTATGGATACAGAATGCCTGCTTAAATATTAAGTGGCCAACAAAATTATTATAAACCGTAATTCACTCGAGGAAGAATTCATCAATTTCAGTCACTTCTTTTTTTTTCATTTCCTTAACTGGGGCCAAATAAAATTATAGTCATTACTGTTTGCGGCGATTATCGCACTGTTCGTATTTCATTAGCAACAGGTTTATCCCTGGACCAAGCGGATCGTTACGAGTTACAGTAACGAATGGCAGGTACCAAGTTTGTCGGCGCTGGAAAACAATCGTACGACGAGTAGGCGGATTGAACAAACGCGTTTTCCGTCCGCCTGAAACGTGCGATGGTTTTTTGACGCGAAATGACGGATTAAATATTAAGTGGCCAAAAGTCAATATTCTCAATAATATTTTATGAGCACTTTATCATGGAACAGTCAACGGGTGTGCGACGAATCGCCGTTGTTGACTCCGGTTATCAGCGCTAACACAACTAATGTGTATGCACAGATATGTACGCGCATTCCGCACCGAGCCCACGCGCGGTTTGCCTAATGGGCCAACAAGTCCGATCGAATCCTATTTACTCGCTCCACTATTATACATCCGTCCGCCTCGCAACACAAAAGATTTGTCACTCACCTGTTAAAGCCTCGTTATCGTATTTGCGCAATTGTACTAATTTTCCGACCGCGCGACCTCGGCCGCCGCGCGGATAACGGAAAAGCAGATATCACATC
Organism: Ichneumoninae sp. B BG-2022a; assembly: GCA_030522725.1. Lineage (NCBI taxonomy): Eukaryota > Metazoa > Arthropoda > Insecta > Hymenoptera > Ichneumonidae > Ichneumoninae sp. B BG-2022a. Next base: position 5,812 of record JAPYZD010005257.1, on the reverse strand, counting down.
GGTTCGTCGTACGGTTTATACGTTATTAATTGTTTACAAAACCTTCGACGACTTTATTTATCGATTTATATATAACATATATAATGTACACTCCGACGCAATCGCTTAACAATTGCATTTTTATTTCTGCTTTGTTTTTTTTCTTTTAATTTCGCTATGACGACGTTAATTTTTAGCGATATTGAATCAACCTCGCTAATCCTTATCGATCGATCGTGATTAAATGACAGAAGCGCGGTCAACGAAGAAACATCAAGGCTCTCACACATCCTTACGACGTTGTTATTTTTTGTTTCTTTTTTTTTTTTTTTTTTTGATGCTCGCTTTTCGTGACTCTCTTCAAGAGCACTGTCAGTTGTAGTTAGTTTCTTCTCGTCTCCATCTCGTAGCACATGACCTTGAAGATATCTGCGTGAGACCAAATTTCATCAAGCTACAACGGCTGCGTTTTGCATCGCACAAATTTCTACACCTTTTTTTCTACATAAAACAGTGCTCTGGTAGAGCCTTGCTAGAGATGAAACTTGATATTCGTGCAGATATCTTCAGACATTAGCACATAACCCTGAAGATATCTGCGTGAGACTAAATTTCATCGAGTTGTAACGGCAGCGTTTTTTATCGCGCAAACTTTACTTGGGAAAGTTCGCTTGGAGAATAAAATTCTACAGGTGAAGAATGTTTTTCTTCCTAAATCAGTGCATTGACAGAATCTTGCCAGAGATGAAATTTCATGTCGCGCAGATATCTTCGGGTACATCGTAGCACCTCATCTTAGCGTAGAGCGTAAGTTAATACGAAGTGTGCGAGAATTTCTCGATCTTGGGTGTGAACGGTTGTTTTCGTGCGTGTGTGTTTATGGGCGTTCGTATGTGTGATAAAGAAAGGAAATGACAAGGGTCGAGAATTTTTGCTCTGTCCATCCGGTTGGTCTCTTTTCCGTTGATTCGTGTAAAGTTGAGCGGACAGCGGACGAAACTGCATCCTCAGCAGCGCTCACAGCGGACTAGCCCGACTTCGTTGCAGTTCATGCACCTCAGCCAGTAGATTTCCTTCATGAAATCGTTGCGGAGCGGCGACTTTTTGCTCCCGTTGCAGACCGTGCAGGGCTGGACTCTGCTGCCACCGCAGATGACGCAAGTCGTACACGCGCCCAGACTCTGAAATGCAGAACAACGAAATGAAAAACTAGACTAGTTATTAGACACGATTTACTATCGTCAACGCGGACATTCTGACTTCTTCGTGGTAAAAAAAAATAAACGCGCCAAGGTATTGCATTTCTGATTTTGCATTTGCGAGGAATAACTCGAAAGAAAAAAAAATAACGATGAAGGTTACTGTGAATTTTTTTTTGTAGGGGCAACGGTGCGCGACATTTTTTTCTGAACCACGTAATTCGATAAATTATTCGATGCGACAACCAATCACAGCACGAATAAAGGGACAATAACGTTCCACATTTTTCATTTTATTTTTCTTAATACGGTAATTTTGTTTACGTGGAAATCGATATTGCCAATACTGTAGAAAAGAAATTGCAAAAACGGGTATATTAAATTTAATGTACAATTTTAATTGAAGAATTAATTTACTTTTCCATTGAAAATAAAGTATTTCCAATATTTTTAGTACACTGAAGATTAATTTTTCATCACAATTGCATTAAATTGAATGCAAATTTTATTTACGGTGAAGGCTGCATTCGGGAATAAGGGAATATTGTATTATCGAGAAAAATAAAACATACGAATAACGATACGTTTATCGAATGGTCTAAAAATAAACGGCGCTCATTCGGCAACCTTCGGAGCACAGTGTTTGACCTTTTAAAAATTAAAAAATATGACTCAAGTATTGTGCGCGTACAGAGCGTGTAGTTTTTACGGATAAAAGAGAAGCGATCTCCGTTCTCGAAGGCTCCGAAGGATTTAATAAGTTGGATCTGTGCAAGTCATCGCTTATGGATGTGTGCGGCGAAGACAGCGATGCGAACGAGGGATATCTTGAATAATCGAATGAAACGAGTCGCGAATAAATTTGAAGAAAAGTCCGATATCACGCACACGCGAGTTTGATGTCGCGGACGCGATGTAATTTTTCATTTTTTTTTTCTTGCACTAAAATACATTAGCGAATACCTGTTTCTCCTTGCGAGTTAACCGAACCCCGGTCGGTGTATAAACTTCGCGAAAAGTTCGAGAATAAACGCTCGAGTTTGCCCGGCGCTGCTGGTCTCGATTTTCTAATCGGACACCCGGCCTCGGGGCCCAGCGAGCATGGAAAGTAAATGTGTTCCCAGTGAATTATTACCCGAGGGAAACGGAAATTATTGACTGGTTACGAAATCCAAGACTGTGTGTGTCTCTCGGGTGTTCGGTAGGTCTGGCGTAGAGCGTGCCCAAAGCCCAAAGACGCACGGGCAATACGTACGGTCGAGTATACGATTGGCCAACTTGTGAAACCGTTGTTTCTACATGTTTCCTACAGCACCGAGCTCTATGAAGGTATTTCGATCATGCGCCGCTGATTCGACTAGTTACAGTTCCTCGATTTTCAAAAGTCCGTCAAAATGACCAAGCATAGCCGGTATTGCCTACTTGGGTAGTACCGGGCAAGTTCGACGTATGTCGATTTTGTGCCGCTCATTCGACCAGTTTTAGTTTCTCCATTTTCAAAAGTCCGATTAAATGACCAAGAATACCGAGGATTACGTGCCCAAAGTGCAAAGATGCACGGGCGACGGTTACCATGGAGTACACGATTGACCAACTTGTCAAATCGTTGGTCCTACACGTATCCTACACCGAACACTATTGACTAACTTGTTAAACTGCTGTTCCTACATCAATCCTACAGCACCGAGCTCTGATAAGGTATTTCATTTTCAAGGCGCCAATTCGACCAATCTGAGTGTCTCGATTTTCGAAAGTCCGGCAAATTGACGAAGAATACCCGGTGTTACCTGTTCAATGTCCAACGCATAGGGAAGACGGTGGCAAAATGGCATAGCGGGGCAAAACGGGACAATGAGGACAAAACTCAAATTTCCAATGATTTTTGGATTCCCCATTTTGTCCCAACGATACATCCGGATTTTCAAACCCGTTTTGCCCCACGTACCACCATCACCAGCATCCAAAAGTTATCGGAAACTTGCGTTTTGTCTCATTATCCCGTTTTCCCCTGCTGTGCCATTTTGCCCCGCTCTCCCCTAAGCAAACCCGCTTTTAGAACCGTTTCCACATCTATCATACCACATTGAATACTATAAGCATATTTCAATTTTGCGCCATTGATTCGACCAGTTTCGTTCCTCGATTTTCGAAAGTCCTGTAAAATGACCGAGAAATACCCTGTATTACCGGCCCAAAGCTACCCACGTGTACCGGTACTCAACCTTAGTGGCGATGACACACTGGACCAGTACCGGCAGATCATCGGCCAGTACTGGTCCCGTGTGACATTCCCGGCAGGGAAGGCGCGCGTGCAAAGCGGTGGGATACGTAACTTGGCGAATCGAGAATGCGAACAAGATAAGTCCATGCAGCATGCATTACAACTGTGGAGAACTTAGAGTGGAAGAAACGACCTTTCCTCTAGTTGCAAGGTAAGACCCGATCGCTTGACACCGACAAATTTATGGGCTCATTGGCGGAGCGTGCGGGCGTTTTGCACCTGGTGGAGAGGGCAATAGACATATCTCGGGGATAAAAGTGAAAGGGTTGTGTAACCTTGCGTTTGCCGAGATCCTGGGACGACGTCTGTGTGTGTGCGTGTTATGCTCCGCAGGAGATTCCGTAGGTGCTCGCACTACACTTAAACCCATTAAAGTACAGTGAGAACTCGCGCAGCTTATGTTTTGAGAAAATTCTATAAAACCGTTATCATTATCATAACAACTTCTGAACGTCTCACCGGACATAAAAGCGTCGATTAACTTTCTTTTTTAGGTCAACGTTGGAAAAGCTGCCTTTACAGATTCCACCTACAAGGTGTTACGTGCCTTACCGGTCTATCCCATGGTATTTCCACATTTTTAGCGGTTTCAGGAACATTCCAGGACTATCGATTCCAGAGAATATAAATTAATCTCTGATATGTCATTTCCACCGGAATAAATATTTGAGAACTATTCCATTTTTATTTTTTTCTAAAGCTTGCGCGAGGTCGAATTGTATCTCGCTCTCCGGTCGGTTTTCGAAGTACGAGTTTACATCAATGACATTATTACTCGGAGACTTCCTGAATACCTTTTAATCTGTCATTGGCGCAATGTCGTAACTCCGTAATAGTCGCTGAATGAGGACCGCGGAGAGTATGTGTGGTACAATAGAAAGTTGGAGAACGTTCTGAACAAAAAAATCCTTAACGTTTTGAACACAAAGTATCATAAGAATTTCTGAACGTCTCTCCGGTCGTAAAAGAATCGATTAACTTTTTTGTTAAGTACAAATAAAAAAACCGGCCTTTAGAGATTCTACAAGGCGTTACGTGCTTTACCGGTCTATCGTATGGGATTTCCAAATTTTTCGCGGTCCTGCACAGAAAAAAAGATATCATTGATTCAAGTAAAATTTGCTTGCGGGCTGCCAATGAACAAAAAATGCTGTTTCAATTGTACTTTCAATTCGTTTAATTTTATATCGGATTGAAACGATAACATATCACCTTGCTAGTTTTGCCGTCCTTGTTTCAATATCGTATGGAATTGTAAGAATTGAAAATAGAATTGAAACAAACATTTTTTTCTTTGGCAGCCCACAAGAGATTTTTTCTTCAGTGTGGGAACATCCACTGAAGATAAACATCGATCGACTCGAGATAAACATATTCGTCACATCCGTTGATATTTCAATAGTAGTAGAAATTGTACCTATTGGCAATGTTTTACATGGTGCGATCGTCGATACATGTAGGATAATATTAACAGTATGTATTTCAATTTCTATCGCCGACGGGCCAATGACGCAAGCCATTCAGCCCTTGACAATTCATTTTCATCGGATTATCCGTTTGAGAACAATAATATTATTATTGTAGTTTGGGTGTCGAAGTATACGCGTTTAATTCAAATACCACAATTTCCACACAAAGACCGCACAACTCGGTGCCTTCCCGAATACTTATTAATTCATCGTTGACGCAATGTCGTCACTTCGCAATAGCCGCTGAATGCGGACCGCGGAGAGTATGTTGTACAATAGAAAGTTGGAGAACGTGGAGAACAAAAAAATCCATTGACTTATCGTTACCATTATCATAACAACTTCAAAACATCTCTCTGGCCATAAAAGCATTCAAAATCTTTTTTTAGGCCCGAATAGAAAAACGAGCCTTTACAGGTTTCACCTACAAGGTCTTACCATGGGATTTCCAAATTTTTCACGGTGCATCATTCACTCAACTTTTATGAGAAAGCGATATGAAAACTTTTGCTTCCTCATAGAGGAAGCTTTGTGATCGTGAGAAAAAAATGTTCGAGATTCTTATGAAAACGTGTTCAGAATGTTCCAAAACATCGAAAAATCACATTTAGAAAAAATGTTCGGATGTATGTGTGTGTGTGTGTGTGTGTATGAATCGGACGTGAAAAATTCAAAACGCTATAACTCGCGAACGCGTTGACCGATCATGCTGAAATTTGGCACACATCATGTGTCATCAATAGTCAACATTTGATCGAAACTTCGTAAAAAAATGTTCAGTTGTGTTTTTTGTACGCCATTTTTAATTTGGTCAAAAATGTCGGTTCGCGCTCTAGCACTCACAATTTTTTAGCTATCGGGCTAAAAACGCGTACAGAGATAGA
>JAPYZD010005256.1:0-10135 GCA_030522725.1 Ichneumoninae sp. B BG-2022a | reverse complement strand
ACTTTGTTTTAGAATGATGTTTAAGAATATTTTGCCGGTACTCAAAGTGCTAGGCACTTCAAATACCAAGTACTTTAAGTACTTTGCCCAGCTCTGCTCTATGTTCAGGAAAAAAAATGTTAACATTTTTTTTTTTTTTCAATAAAATTTGAAATCTCAGATAGGCGGTGTGAGGAAAAATTAAATTGGGCAAATATGACTGAATATTGGGATTGTGAAAATGTGGAGAAAAGTGTATTTTTCATAAATGTGATTAAATAATCATTTTTAAAATATTATTATTATTATTATTATTGTACATGGACGGTACAAAGTTCTCGAATCGTACGTTTTTTCAAGGTAATTTGTCCGAGGATCCGGAAATGTTTTAAACACTCCGATAAAAACAAAGTTTCCAAAGTTCCTTGACGATGTTAATTTTTTTTCGATTATTTTTAAGATTTTTATTTAATATTTTCAACAAATTTTTGTCCTACAATTTACCAGTGATCTTTCGGAGCAGAGAAACGTACAGAGGAAATGAAAGACGGTGTGGAAGAAAGGCGATGCGATCAAAACAAAGTTTCCAAAGTTCCTTGACGATAAATTTTTTTTATTATTATTAAATTTTTTTATTTAATATTTTCAACAAATTTTTGTCTTACAATTTACGAGTAATCTTTCGGAGCGGCGAAACGTACGTAGGGGATGAAAGACGGCGCGGAAGAAAAGCGAGGCGAATACTTTTGCGGCTCTCCCGGGAGGAGTGAGACTGATATCTCTGAGGCACGCGACGCACGACGCGTCATTTTCCACCGTAATTGCATTCGGCCTCTCGGTACCTCTCGGTGCCCCGGTGCATCGGTACCGGGGCAACGTGAGTGTACGAGTACTATAAGAGCCGCGGGAACACAGGAGTATACTTATATGTTGTGACTAAAATCGTAAGGGCGTAACTCCCACGTATAAGCATACGACATACGTCCTTCTGGTTCTAGCCACGCGATATACGTTTCCAACGGTACATCCAGCCATACCGGAACGTACGTCATAGTAGGATTTTCCTCACCCTCCCCTGCTCCTCCATCTACGTCACTCGATTCACGCTAGGCTGATTCCCTAGCAGCGAAATATCACGGGAATGACGTTTCTCGATCTATCATATATATACATATATATATGTACATATGTGCTCATCCCGATATTCCCTTTGGTAATCGCGTTTAACCGCTGATTCTCACGTTATCCAAACGTTCGAGCGTTCTTCGTTTCACGACACTGCGAAAACTTGGCTAGCAAAGAATTGTGTTCAGCGGGGAAGGATAAGAAACTTTTTCTCTGACATTTAAACGAAATAGTGTTATCTTTGTATTCAGTTTCAGATATTGAATTTTAAAAATTTTTTTATTGATTTCGATTTTTTATTATTAGATTTTCGCTCCGATAAAAATTGTTGATTGGTTTTGCGCTAAAGTTTAATTAAAATTAAGACACGTTTGTAAATTTAATTATTATAGTTTCTTGATTCGTAAAAATTGCGCCAGTGGGAAGCTCCCTCGAGGTCGAACTTCTACTTCAACCGTGCGGAAGAATCGAGTTATACTTGGGTCTCGTTAATCGGGAGGTTACTCGGGGACGAAGAACGACGAAGCGGTATCGAAATGGATGTATACACTGAGAAAATACGATCGCTACAGTAATATAAGGAAGTACAGGCCGCGGATCGACTCCTCGAAGGCAACCATGGCAGCGGGCCATAACAACCCTACTTAATAATAATGCCAAATTTGTCTGCAGCTTCAAATTTTTCATTTATATAAATTTTTATTTTTTTTTATTGGTCCTCCACGTCGATTAACGTTACACCAAAGTTCAATTCAAAATGCGCCAAAGTTAAATTCAAAATGCACCAAAGTTAAATTCTAAATGCGCCGAAGTTAAATTCAAAATGCACCAAAGTTAAATTCAAAATACGCCAAAGTTAATTTCAAAATGCGCCAAAGTTAATTTCAAAATGCGCCAAAGTTAAATTCAAAATACGCCAAAGTTAAATTCAAAATGCTCCAAAGTTAAATTCAAAATGCTCCAAAGTTAAATTCAAAATGCGCCAAAGTTAAATTCAAAATGCTCCAAAGTTAAATTCAAAATCGCGTTTGAAAATATGCTTAAAATTTCTTTTTTAATTCATAAAAACCCGCGCCAGAGGACTCTCTCGCGGTCGAACTTGTGCGTCAACCGTGCAGAAGAGTCGAGTTATCATTGGGTCTCGTTAATCGGACAGTTACTCGTGGACGAGGAACGACGACGCGGTATCGATGTACACCGAGAAAGTAGTATCGGTACAGTAATAGGAAAGCCGGTGTCGGTCGGAAGTGGAGGGCCGCGGATCGACTCCTCGAAAGCAACCATGGCAGAGGGCTATAATAATCTCAACGGTAAATCTACCGGCGTCGCTTCCGCAGTAAAGACTCGCGTGCCAAGAAGACCTTGGCTATGTGTGTGCATCAGGCTATTAAAGCATCGTTTCCCCGCACTCCTCCCGCGAGCCTGGCCGTAGTAACGTAGTACCTATCGAGTTCTCTTTGCTGTACATAGAAACTGCCTCTTCTTCCTCACCCTCTTCGACCCCCCCCCCCTCCCCCATCCACCCCCTCTCCAACTTCGCCGGATATATATCTCCTCGCCACGGAAGCTAAGACCTTAGCCCAATTCTCACCCCGCGAGAACTCTTCGGCTTGTACCTCTTCCTAGCGAAACGAGCCTCGCTTCGCTACTTTGTTCACTCGATTCGGCCTCGATTGCATTTATACTTGCCTCACCGACACAACGCTCGAATCTCGTCGGGCGATAAGATCGGATCAACCACACCAATTCGAAACTTTCCGAGTTGTAATTGTTCATTTTTTTATATTAATATATGATATATTTTGAGTTTGATTACAAGACTCCGTTTTAAATTTGATTGAAAAAATAAATTTTTAGTTTAATGTAAAACTAACTTTTTTTAAATTTTGTACATTAAGGAAATTTAAGCAGATATTTAGCTCATCGGTTTTTTTCTTACGTACAATACAAGATCAAAGGACGATAGAAATGTTTCATAAGTTTTTTTATTTCTTTTTTTGTATATTCATTTAAGGATAAATAAAAGATGAGAATTAAATTTTTTAATTTCATAGGTAGAGAAAATATTTAGTTACTCATCGGTGTTTTTTTTGTTTTATGTACACGCAAGAAGGACGATAGAAATGTTCTATAAGATTTTTTTTTTCTAGACAGACGACGCGCGTTGCCTCGCGTAAGAAAGATGGAGACACTCGCTCCAAAAGTGATCGAGGGTGTGGGCCAGATGAGGAGTGACACCGACGAGACCGTGAGCCTCGTCCGGATAGCTTATCTGCTCGAACTGTATGTCGGCGACGGCCAAACTCCTGCCGAGTGCCATCGATTGCTGATAGTGCACGTTGTCGTCGCCCGTCCCGTGAATCAGCATGTACTTTTTGCCACGTATACCCTCGACTAATCGTGTTACGTCGCTGCGATTGTAACCCGCCTCGTTGTCCTCCGGGGTCGGCAGCCCCATGAATCTCTCGGTATAGATCGAATCTGTTAAATCAATCAAACCGTTGAAATACCAGAATAGTGGAGAATTTTTTTTTTTTTTTTTTAGGCGTTTATTCAATTAGGAAGCGCTCGAAATTCTCGCCGGATCTAAATCGAATCAGTTAAATTAATCAACCCTTTGAAATGACAGAATGCAGGAGAATTTTTTTATTTATCAAATCTGTTAAATCGATCGACCCGTTGAAATATCAGTATTGTGGAGGATTTTTTTTTTTTTTTTCAAGGCGTTTATCCAATTAGGAAGTGCACGAAATTCTCGCCGGATGTAAATCGAATCAGTTAAATTAATCAACCCTTTGAAATGACAGAATTGAGGAGAATTTTTTTTATCGGATCTGTTAAATCCATCGACCCGTTGAAATACCAAAATTGTGGGGAATTTTATTTATTTTTTCAATGGTTTATCCAATCAGGAAGTGCACGAAATTCTCGCCGGATGTAAATCGAATCTGTTAAATTAATCAACCCTTTGAAATACCAGAATTGAGGAGAATATTTTTTTTATCTGTTAAATCGATCGACCCGTTGAAATACCATAATTGCAGAATTTTTTTTTTTGTCAGGCCAGTGTCCTATAGAGAAATACACGAAATTCGGACCGGATCAAAATTTTTCGCTGGAAATGTGTGCATGGTATAGTGAAAATTAATAGCAAATAAATTGATCGTTAAAATCGCGCGAGAAATTTGTTATATCTTTCGTACCATAATAAATCCAGGACGACACGGGCGCAACGGAAATGCCGCATTTGAATATTTTCTCGTGATCAGTGGCGAGTACCATAGCGGTAGCGAAACCACCGTAACTCCAGCCCCATATGCCGGTTCTGTTCGAGTCGATCCAAGAATAGGTTTCCTGTAGTTTTCTGAAATGACGACGTTAGCGATCACGGTTAACGTGGCGCGAGTAGTAGAGGGGCATGTGCGGTCGGACAGCGGTAAGAAGCCTCCATGCGTGGACACAGTAAAATCGGGACTAACATTTCTTGTCCGTAAACGTCCATAATTCTATTCGCATTAATTTTACAAAAATGTTGTCCATTTTTCAAAAAGGTTGTCCACTTTACAAAAATGTTGTCCATTTTACAAAAAGGTTGTCCACTTTACAAAAAGGTTGTCCACTTTACAAAAATGTTGTCCATTTTACAAAAATGTTGTCCATTTTACAAAAATGTTGTCCATTTTACAAAAATGTTGTTCATTTTACAAAACGTTGTCCATTTTACAAAAAACTTGTCTATTTTACAAAAATCTTGTCCATCTTACACGTCTGTTAATTTGACAAACATTAGTTACAAAATTGATTGCAACAAGAAAATAATCGTTGACGTTTCTGGACAAGAAAGTTTGTTAAACGTGCAAGTATCTTTTACTGCGTTGTTCCAAAACCAGTATCGTAAACTCACTTCGTCACCGCTATTTGGTCCTCTATCTCGACGGTCCCCAGAGCTCGGTATATCTCGAAGAGCATCTCGCTACCTTTGTACGCGCTTCCTCTGCCGTCGATCTCGGTCCAAATGACGCTGCGATTTGTCGTGTAATACGAATGGTAGCTGAAAGACGAGGTGTCCCTTATCGCCGCAGTATTCGGACCGGCGTAGCTGAAAATAAAGCGATAACGATAATCGTCGATTATACATTTTTTTAAAACGATTTATAAGATGAACACGAGGGTTGTTACGTTATTACGTGAAACAATTTTAATAATGCGATATTTCGCGCACCACGCGCGTGCAAATTAATTCGATCTCCGCACGTGGAGGAGAGGGGGGGGGGGGGTTAAGGGGGTTCGCTCGGTTGTTCGGGCAAATTAATATTTGACGCGATTACATATTCCGCTCGTGCGAGCTTGATGCGAGAACGAGCTGGATATACCGTGGGAATTTAATTAATATTTCTTCGTTTTAATTAGTCATTTAATTTAACTTACACCTGCACGATCATCGGATAGCTCAGGCTCTCGTTGAAACCGGGCGGCAGAGCCATCCTCGCTCTGAGCATGTAACCATTGACCCGAACGTTTACGATCTTGTGTGTGAACTGCAAACGGCTTTTCAACCTGCGTCTCAGGTATTCGTTCGTCTGCCAGCTGTAGATCTTCTTGTGCTCCCTGTTGTAGACCTCCACCGTTGTCGGGTCCGGTCCCGAGCACGTCAGGACGTAGTTCGAGAAGTCCTTCGAGAACTTGGCGTCCGCGTACGTGCAGTTGTTACCTGGTCGATTAGATTTGTAAATTAATATTTTTCAAAAATCGCAATAATCAATATTCAAATAAATAGAAAAAGATATTTCGCGCGTTTAGCAAACAAGGTCTGCGATCTTTTTCTCGTGGATTTTACAATTTTTAACTGAAAAAATAAAAAATACGAATTGGACAAAAGCACTCTTTGAAGGCTCGGAAGCTCTGCGGAAGGCATTTATTTTTTATTGTTACCTGGTCGAATAGATTTGTAAATTAATATTTTTTAAAAATCACAAGAATCAATATTCAGATAAATATTAAAAGAAGATATAAATATATAAATAAATAAATAAAATTGTAGTCTACACAGTGAAACCGTCTAGAAACGTCCACAATTTTTTACTCGTTAATTTTCCAATCGAACCGACCCTTTCTAGTTTTACAAACAAAAGTACAAACTAAAATTGTCAATTACACGAGAAATAAAAGGGCAGTCTTTCTAATATTCAGACCCGAACAAACGAACGTTTGTCGTTAGTTAAAAAAATTATTTTCACGAAACTTCGTATACCGATTTTACGAAATAATTTTTTTACTGTCTATCAAAGGCTCAGAAGCTCCATGGAAGGCTTTAAGGAGGGAGTCTCGCTGCGCGCTGAAAATTGCTAGTACTTCTTGATGGTGTAAAAACCTGAAAAAAAATCATGTATACCAAAGGTACTGAGAAGATTAATTTTGCATATTAATAATTGCAAAATGTTATTAACGAATTCATCAAAAAATTAATTGGTTAACAAATTACCCGACAACAAAACTTTTTTTTATGAAAATGATTAGTTTATTTTTCCGAATATGTATGAATTTTTTCAGATTTTTACGTAATCGTTGATTTTTTATTTTTTTTTATTGAACAAAAATCAACGATTACTTAAAAATTTGAAAAACTTCATACGTATTCAGAAAAATAAACTAATCATTTTCATAAAAAAAAGTTTTGTTGTCGGGTAATTTGTTAAACAATTAATTTTTTGACGAATGTGTTAATAACATTTTGCAATTATTATCAGGCAAAATTAATCTTCTCAGTACCTTTGGTATACATGATTTTTTTTCAGGTTTTTACACCATCAAGAAGTACTTGCAATTTTCTCTTATTGTTGTCGAACTTGTGCGAAGTCAGCGCGCAGCGAGACTCCCTCCTTAAACTCCGTCGTTCCTTTTTCGTCCCTAATTTTGTTTTTTTTTTCCTGCACGTACGAATTTTGTATTCGTTCGTGCGCGGGGAGAGGAAGAAACGGGAGAGTGAGCGAGACAGGGGCTTACTTTATTTCCAAGTGGGACACGACTGGGAAGATTAAGGGGTAGCGGGTGAAGCGAGCGAGGAGAGAAAGCGCGCGCGGGTCGGTTTTCGAGGTGCCCGAATGGAGGTGTACGGCCGGCGACGTGCAAACGGCAGGCCGGAATTTCGAGCAGCGCCGGGAGAAAATTACCTTCCGGTGTTAGGAGGATGCACGAGACGCAGGTCGGCCTCTCCCCTCCGTCCGCAGGCGTGGAATACAAATTTCTCTGAGACGGCTCGCCCGGTGCCGTGGCCAGATAATAAATTTTTTCGGTCGCCGGGTCGAGACCGAGAAGCGAGTGCACGGCCGAGACCAACGGACTGAGATCCTTCTCGTTCGTAAGCGAGCTGCCGTTCACCAGATCGTAACTCGTCACGTGTTTGTACCGACCGTCCATCGTGTTCGTCTCCTGGTACTTGAGGAGCAACAATTTTTCACCGTGAAGCTCCGGCTTCGGTATCTCGAGCCAACCCTTCTTCTCCTCCAACTTCAGCAGGTTGGTGGGCTTTCCAGTCCTGGAGTAGGAGACGAGCTCGGCAACGTTCTGGACACGGTTCGTCCATATCGCGGCGACGGAGTCGTTCGTCAACCAATTCACCGTGTAGAGTATGTGATCGCTGAAAAAAAAATATTATGAAATGTAAATGTCGTGGGATTGTTAAACGGTAATTATTGATATTGGGGTAGGCGAGGAAGTCAATACGAATTGTTGAATTTTACCGGGGTATCGTTCGAGGCACTTAAGGGCGGGGTAAGGAATTAATTTTTTTTTCTTTTTTTTTAAATGAATATATAATATCTCAAGAATAGACACCGCAAATCAACTTTTTTTCGAGGCGCCTCCGAAGATTCATTGTCACTCGCTCAATTTTGAATATTTTGCAATGAAAATTTCGGAAAATGTTGTTCAAATGTTATATTATTATACGGAAATTTACTGGATAAACGAACACTATATGTATCGCCAAAAAAAATCTTTAAAACATGCCTTTTTTCACCGAATTAACCTTACCCCGCCCTTAAGAGTAGTAATTGCTAAGTTGATGGGTCAATTTGTTCGTTGGGTTTTTTAAATTTATACTTTTATACTGGCGGTTGTGTCGGCTTGCGTGGTTGCCTGGATTGCATGGTTTAGAACATATGGAATGGTGAAAATTATGGGATATAGAATGGAATTTCGGAATTTCGAAACTCGTCCTATATGCTATGCAAACTGGGGGGTGAAAGCTTCTCCAAAACGGGGAGTTAGCTTGGGGCGGAGAACGGGACAGACCTCCAAACCAACGAATAAATCCACAATTTTCCAAAATATATATAAGATTGTATATTCTCGAGATTTCGGCTTTCATATCATACAGAAAATTACTATTACAATACTAACTTTTTTTAGATGAATTTGTACTCACCGGGTTACCACGTCGATGGGCGCTTTGAGGGAAACGAGCTTCGAGTTTGCGTCCGTCAGGTCTACGAGGTTCAGCGACACCTGAGGATTCTTCGTGCCGACCTGAATTTAAAAAAAATGCAAATAACCCAATAAAACAAGATTCCGGTGTAAAATGTAAATTTTTTTATTACGATCAACACTGAGCCGTTTTACGCGCCACTTCACCAGTCATTTATTTTTTGGGTCGATATTTTTGTTTCCTGTGTCAAGTTATTTCATTCAAAAGAATTGTACTGCGAAAATTGTACTACGAATTCCTAAACGCATTGCCTTCTGCAGCGAAATTCGTGAGGTATAATTATCGTAACGTTTATTTACATCTCGCGATCTCTTCGCAATTTTCCTTATCCGGCCTGTTTCTTCGAAACGCGAATGGAAAACGCATTTGTAGGTAAAGGGCGCATGTAGGACGATTCGGCTTATACCGAGGGAAAACGACCCGGCAGTGAGATAAAGTTCCGTTTAACTCGACCACTCGAGATAACCCTTTCATCCAGGCCACCGGAAACAGTACAGCGGCAAGGGGATGCATCCTAGCCAGCCGCCTCTCCCTACCAGGACCTTTATAGCCCCTTAAAATGCTCACCCAAACGTCCACCAATCCCCCGCTTCTATTAGAATACCGGACGTTAGCTGCACGACAATTTTACCCTGCTTCGAGTCTCTTCTGCCATTCAACCCCAAATTCTCTCCCACTAAATTTGACACGAAAAAAAGAAGTTATCTCGAATTTTCATTTTTCTAAAAATCCTAGCCTGCTGCCTCTGCTTGCCAGGACCTTTATAGCGCGTTAAAAAACTGCACGACAATTTTACCCTGCTTCGAGTCTCTTCTGCCATTCAACCCCAAATTCTCTCCCACTAAATTTGACACGAAAAAAAAGAAGTTATCTCAAATTTTCAATTTTCTAAAAATACTAGCCTGCTGCCTCTGCCCGTTAAAATGCTCACCTGAACGTCCACCAATCACCGACGTTCTATTAGACTACCGGACATTAACTGCATGACAATTTTACTCTGCTTCAAGTCCCTTTTGCCATCCAACCCCAAATTCCCTCTCATTAATTAGAGTTGAGACGAAAAAGAAAAATGATCTCAAATTTTCATTTTTCTAAAAATTCGAGTATCCAACACCTTCGAGAACACTAAATTTGAGATTAAAAAAATGTATTAAAACGAAAATATATCTTAAATTTCAATTTTGCGGACGCAGCCGATCAGTGTCATCAAGCGCCCAGGGGTAGAATGCACCGGTTAAAGATTCCCCATGGAAGTGTTGGCACGAATAGTCTAGAGGAGTACCATTGGAGTTTCGCGTACACAAGATTGTTCAAGGGTTGCAGAGGAGGGAGAGATTTTTTGAGATTTTTATGTAATTGTTGATTTTTGTTCTATAAAAAAAAATTTAAAAATCAACGATTACTTAAAAATCTGACAAAATTCATACGTATTCAGAAAAATAAACCAATCATTTTCATAAAAAAAAAGTTTTGTTGCCGGGTAATTTGTTAACCAATTAATTTTTTGATGAATTTGTTAATAACATTTTGCAATTATTATTATGC
>JAPYZD010005255.1:0-10136 GCA_030522725.1 Ichneumoninae sp. B BG-2022a | reverse complement strand
ATATATACATCTATATATATATATATATATATATATATATATATATATATATATATATATTAAATGCAACATTGCACGAAGTACATCACGCAGATAAGCGTTCACGTTATATGGTATAGTAAAGTTCTTTTATTAGCCGACCATAAATTACTATAATGACGTCATTTTTGAATATGTTGTGTAAATAATAGAAAGTTAGTCGGAAGCGTAACGATGAATAACAAACGTTCGGTTTCGACGGTTAATCACTAGTCATTATCCGTAGATAGATTAATAGTAAAGTTTTCGAAATATTTTGGACGGAGAATAGTGTTTGCTTGGATACACGAATAACGTTGTCGAGTGGAAAGATTATCATCGTACTTGATGATTAGCCACTCGTAATGTTCGTGGTCTGCGGTACCGATGCATTATGTATTTCACGAATTCATTGGTAGAACAGCCATTCACTTAACGAGACTGAAATTTTCGTTTAGTCACTGAATCTTTATGAATAATAATCGCTATGCATTGTAAAGAGATTCAACCAGTTCCATCGGTCGAAATTACAATACGCTCACGGAATAGTCGAATTGAAGTCATTTTTATTGAGACTGGATTTATTATTTGATCGTGTACTTTTATTTTTTCTTTAATCGCAATGATCGTGTTAATAGTTCATCCGTCATTTTTTACCGCGGAAAATAATAAACGTGCAATGAGAAAACGGTCTAACTAGATTACTGATCGTGACATTAGCAATGTTTCGTTCATCCATCATTAGATACTTCATCACTTACAATTTTTCGTACAATCGATTGATGAAAAGTTAAAAAGGTTCTCGAGTTTAAAAATCGTGTGCATAAGTGTGGCCCCCGTATTCTTTGACGGAGGATAATGGATTAGGGAGTGGGCAGTCTAGGATAATTCGAAAAAAAATTGAAGTACGCGTCTGTAACTGAGTGAATTGCAATGAATTTAATTGTAAATTGAATCATACATACGGAATATGAAAAAAAAAAAATTACTGTACTTTACTACTAGAGTGGCAAGGAGTATGGTAAAGTCGATTATTATATTGGTAAAACTGACGTTTGCAGATTCTACCATCGTCAGCTCGTAGCTCTGCTCGTCTCCCCGCTACTACTACCACTACTGCTACTGCTACTACAGCCACCGTGAACAAAAAAGCCACAAAAAACCGAATCTCAATCAGAGTCGAGCAAACCAAAAAAGTAAAAAAAAAAAAAAAATTGCCTGCCTGTCTGCCTGCCCACTAACTTCCCAACCAGTCACCTTCGGTCACCACGAGTTCGGGATCACCACAACCGGTAGGGGCAACGCCACGTCTCCGTCACTCCAGTCGGTTCGACCGTTCGTCCGATCGTCCAAAAAAAAATAATAATAAATCAAAAACAATCGACAGTCCGTTGCTGTCTCGTCAGTCCCCGTTCGAAAAAAAGCAATGAGAAAAAAATCACACACCTCTACTTCGGGAGATTCGTCACAACGTTTTCGAGAGCCGCTAGGAGCGCATCGTTCGTCGTTCGAGCCACCCGTTATAGCAGTGGTGTTTGTGTGTATGTGTTGCGCGCTGCTGCTGCATCTGCACCCATCACTGATTCTTCGTGAGAGCATCCTTCATCGTCCGTGACAGTGCCGACGGCATCGCGTTAACCGCACATACCACAACTACTACCTACTTCTACTACTTCTACTGCTACTGCACTGCGACAAAAAAAAAAACAAAAAGCGCAAAAAAAAAAAAAAAAAAAAAACTATCAAGGCGCGTCAGAGTGTCTCTCGTCCGCTCGTCTCCGTCTCGCCTCGATCGAATCGTCCGACCCCAACGTTCTCGACAACTGCGTACTACTACCTCTACGTACTACTACCACTTCGTCGAGCCATCACGTTATACTTAGCTGACAATGAACAAACCGAGGCGCAACCGCCTCGCCCAACTTCTCTTCGATCGAGCAAAGCGCAAAATGATCACCACCTACACACCATCCCACCACCCGTACCAAGTACCACCACCACCACCACCAACCACCACTACATGTTCACAGTTGTCTGGTATTTCACCGATTTTCCAAGATTTTTTATTATATCTTTTTATCTATCGTCATTGGATAGTAATCGAGTGCATCAAGTTCTTCATGGGCGAAGGGCTATAAAATTTTGTTGACTAAATTTCGGGAACGTGCATTTTTCGATTATGGAACTTTCGATTGCTTTTTTAACGCACTTTTTTTTTGCTATTGGTTGAAACGAACGAAAATACAAAAAAAAATTATTCGCCTTTGCCCGGAGAACTGACGCAAATTATGTTCTATACTATATATGACTATAACCGTCTATGTTTAACGTTCGATCACTGCTGTTTGCATTGATACCTTTTTTCTTGATTGGTTATCATTGTTCTTTGTTTTTCTTTTTTTTTATGTATATTTTTTGTTTCATTTTTTAATTTCACTTCCTTTTGATTCATTGTTAGTGGTGATAATATTGACGATTCGTAATATTTATCGATATAATTCATCATATATTGTGTCTCTGCCTAAATAGATTTTTTCTAATGATTCACCCTTTAGGATACAATAGGAATTAGTTTATGTCCTAATAATTAAATCACATTGGTCCCGTGATAATTTTCAAATCTGTGTTTATTTATAATAATACCGTTATCAGTTTTACTTTGACGAGTTTCGATATTTTTTGCACTTTAATTTGTTTTCTTTTCTTTGTGTATTTCTTATTTTTCTTGTGTCGATTGGATATATTTGTTGTCACTTTGAAACATATATGTGGATATTACAGGTTCGTTGTAAATAATTCTTGCTGTATAGTAAAATCGATTTTTTTTTAAATCGTCTGATTGTCGAATGATAACAATTTGGCAACAAACGTGACACGTCAAAGTAAAATCGTTTTTCGAGAAAAAGAATGAAATACTGTACAGTAGGCAGATTTAACATGATTTTTTATCTCTAAAATTTTAGATCCCGATCTCGCACTCCACGCAGGAGATCACTGACCCGCAGCCGCAGCCGAGACCGTCGTTCTCGTTCCGACTCCCGCGACAGACGGTACTAAATTTGATTAATCATTATTGTGACGATACTCGATCAGCCGTTTATTCTGGGGTCTTATTTGTTGTTATAACTCTCTAAATCAGCAAGTCTGAGAGTTTCCCACGATTAATTTTTCCAACATATCAAACGGATTTCGTGACAATAAATATAAAGAAAAATGAAGATAAAGGTTGTGTGGGCTTGAGTAGTCTCGTGGAATACGTATAAGAAATTGCGAACGTTTTTTTTATTGATCGATTTCCAAGTTTTTTAATTTTTTAAGGCACTTGCATAAGGATTTGGGCAGAAAAATAGGTCGATTATCAACTTTTATTTTTTAACGTGGGTATTAGACGATCAAGGTCGAGTTTTAACACACAGTACAAGGTGTTATGAAGTTTAAGTTTTTTTTATTGAAAAACATCAATTAACAACTGACTTTTTAACAATTAACAACTGAGGTCGTATCTCAAAAACTATTCGGCCGATTGAGTTGAAATCTTGGCAGATTCTTGATGATAACATTTTTTATCTAATGACCGGACGATTCAAACAATGTTAACTTATTTGTTGATGACAAACGACCTTAATCGTTTGTTATTAACAAATTAATGGACGTTTTTTAAAAATAATCCGGTCATTACAGATAGAAAATGTTATCAAAGATGTGTCCAAATTTCAACTCAATTGGACGAACGGCTTTTGAGATACGATATCAGGTGTCAATTGTTAACTTTTATTAAGTCCGTTGTTAATTGATATTTGTTAATAACAAAAACTCAAACTTCATAACAACTTGTACCAACTGTGTGTAAAAACCCGACCTTGAACTTCTAATACCCGCGTTAAAAAATAAAATGTTGAAAATCAACCAGTTTTTTGGACGAAATCCTTGCGCCAGTGACTTAAGTTGAGCTGTGTATCTGATTTTGGGGACATATCTTATGAGTATATATATCAAGTAGAGCTCGGGCAAGAATATAATAAGAAGAAGCCTCTGTCGTTATATAAAAATGCATAAAAATGGCTTTCTCTGAATTCACGAATATAAATGCAGAACCAACACTAATTTATATTTTTTTGCAGTTAGAGGGGCTAGACGCGATACGAACAAAAAAAATCGACGAACTTGAACGTGCCGGACCGGAGAAAAAGGAAAATCTGTTTTATTTGTATATAAACCACCACACACGCAAAGAGAACGTACCCGCGCATCGTCGCTGGAAAGAAAGATTAAAAGAAACGAAAATATTCAAATTTTTCTTCTCACCAACATACACACATACACACACACACTCACACACGTAACGAACGCACATGACCAGATTCACGTTAGTATTCGACACGAGTGTAATTCACAGTACACAAGACAACACGGCACGTTATTGGCGCATGACACACGAAAAAAAATATATGTGAGACTACAGTAGAGAATGTGTGGCTACGAAGTATGACGCAATCTAAAAATTTCCGGCATTGGTGGGTTTAAAGAAAAAAAAAAAATCAAGATTAAGTAATATGATCAAACGTCTACAAGCGAAATAATCGCTTGACCCATTATTAAGTACGCCGATTGAAAGAAACGAGTAAAGTTCGAGCACAGTGGAGACGACGATTATGATGATAGAGATGAAACACTCGACCGATCGAACGGTTCGAGGTGGTGGACAAATATTCGATTAAGTCGAAACGCCAGAGTGAAAGGAAAAAAAAATTAACAAAATAATAATAATTACTTATGATAAATAAACAACAATGAATACAACAACACACACATTTGTTTTACGTTGTATTAATTATTTTGTACTCTTACGAATTTAAGAAATAAAATAAATCTGTAACGTATAAATGTCCTTGCATTTCGAGACGATATTTTTTTGTAGTCTAGAATTTATTTAACCTGTCGCACTTGTCGTATATCGCTTTCGTTAAGCCTTCGTTGGGTTTCCGAAGAGACGAATGAACATCGTCGCGGATGAACCTGAAAAATTGTGCGTGGCCGCTGGAAGAATTCAAAACGTTAAAAAACTGAAACACGAACTATCTGTTTGTCAATCAACTCTCGAGAAAAGTTTCTCCAAAGATTTATTGTTCCTTGAAATATTTAACAAATTAAGACCAGTCTGATTGGGAAAATGCAAATTTGATATTGAATTAATGAAAAAAAAATCTAAACCACAGCTGTGTTGCCGAATGTGAGCATGCACAATCTGACTCCCTGTTGACAAATATGATAATCTCTTATGGGCAGAACAAGTGTGTCGTCCAAAAGCTTTAAGATTTCCAAATAAGTTTTGAGCGCCTTGTCGCACTGGTCGTCCTCGAGACTTCTGGAGGCAACTTTGAAAAGCGCGTCCGTGTCCTGCAGTGCTTTGAACCCTTTGAAAATATTCGTGTTCTTGCCGCACTTCTTGCACGATATCATGAACTCGTTTGAATCCATGTTCACCGGTAATATATTGCCGCACGATGATCCCGTGTCGCATTTGAATCTGGGGAAATAAATTTCGATAAATGACAAGATTTCATAAATTTAACCTACTTGCGTTTTGAGAACAATGCGGGAAGTGGGGCAAAACGGGTGACTGAATTATAAGAGAAGAGAAGAGAGGCGCTACTTTAATAAAACATTTATAACAATCAACTATTTTATTAATTAAGTTAATTAAACCGTTGTTGTCTTCTGTACGTCGCGAAATCTCCCATAATGCGGTAATCGCTTTTTTGAATTTCGAACATTTGGCTGAACTTCTTAACTTATGATTATCCAATCGTAAGATAAATAATTGGCGGATATTCTGTGCATTTAATGGATGAACAATATTGTTAATTAACCTTAGAATTCTTGGATCGATGTTTTCCAAGAGAGGCCAATGTCCGGTACAAGCTTCACAGCCGCAATCGAACCAGTAATTCATTCTCAATCGTCTTTTGCGTTCACTTTCGTCGACGGTTGTAAATATCGGACCGTAATTCTCACAAATTTCGCTTCCTGCGGTAATTGTTCGTATAGCACGGACGACCATCGACGTACCGATGAAGTATCTTAAAAATATTTAAAAAATTTCTCTTAGAATAAAGTTCATCAGCATTTTTTTAGGGCTTTTTTATTTACCTGATAATGCCTGGATTGCAGGAGTGATTAAAAAGGGCTACGGTGGGAAATATACCGCCGCCGATAAACATACTTTTAGCAGCTGCCAGGGTCGTCTGGCCTCTTTTCCGCGTCAGCTCGGATATCTGTCGGAATTTTTATATGTGAGACAATTAAATAAAAAGATCGGGTGAAAATCGCAAGTTTATAGTAACAGAAAAAAAAAATATCCGAGTGAAATCTCAATGGTTTGTTTACCTCGTGAGTATTGAATGCCAAAAGTTGCAGATTGTGGAGCAGAAGACCAGCTATGTATTGTTCTTCGGTGGTTAAATCTTGCCCCCCAACATCCGGCGTTTTAACATCTTCTGGGAGATAATTGGTTTTCTTCAAGAGTCTCAATAACCAGCCGGCTATATAAGCCCTGTGAAACAAATCGTCCTCAACTCTTTCCTTTTCGTGGGTAACTGCGTAGCAAAACGATAAGCAGAAGGATTATTATTTTAGACATTTTCTTTCTAATTACATTATTAAATAAAAATGTTCAATTTTCCTCTGTGACGTCACTTTCGTTGAAAAACTTAAATTATGAAGTTGGAAGCTATGTTATAAACAAAGTTCTTTAGTTTTTCGTCACTTTAGTAAGTATTTACATCAATTCTTACTTCACTTCCGGTTTGGAGATTTTATTATTGATTGGACTTAAAACGTCATCTACGGGAAACCTCACTTCCGGTTTCAAGAACTTAGTTTTCGACGGAAGTGCCATCATCTAGGGTAAACCTCACTTCCGGTTTTAAAATCTCAATTTTTGACCGGAAGTAACGTCAACTACGTTCAACGTCACTTTGTGCCTAAAGATGAGATTTTTAAACAGGAAGTGACATATTTCCAGTATGACGTCACTTCCGGTTTGAAAGTGAGATTTCCAATCCAGATGTAACATATTCGTATTCGTAGATCTAGTCAAACTTTTCACTGTGACGAAGTGACGTCGCAGTAAAAATATTCAGATTTTACGACAGGATTTATTGCGGGTTGTTTAAAAAGAATTCTGCTTGTGCATACTTAGACCGTGCAGTGCGAGGTAATCTTTAGGGTTGTAGGGTCGCGATTCCGATATCTCGTAATTTCCATTCTCGATATCCTCCTTCATTTTGTAGAGTTTTGAGAACGGGCATTGAGTTATTGTTTTCAGGGCCATCGAGCAGGTGATCGAAACTTTTGACAACCACAAAGGTTCCAGGAATTCACACTCGCTTGCATGAACTTTCGCATGCGCGTCTCGGCACCGAACGCTGCAGTAGGCTACCAAGTCGCAACTGTCGCAGGACGCGGGATATGGAGCTACGTTCCTCGAGAAGCACATTTGACAATGCGACAACCTGAAAAAAAAATTGTTTCAACATTGTGAAAACGGAGCAAATTGTGTAATATTTCAACACAGAACATTTAAATGAAAATCCCAGCTGTAGCATCAGAATTGGAAGTTGAAGACCAGAGCTGGGCTAATACCCTAAGTACTTGAAGTACGTCTTGAAGTAGCAAATATTTGAAGTACTGAGCGCTGGATAGTTCTTGAGTACCGGCGTATTGAGTACTGGCAGAACAGAATTGCTGAAGTTCTGAGTACTGGGTGCTGTCTGAATACTTGATACTTCAATAGGTACTTCAAGTACTTAGTGCATTTATCCAGTTCTCGTTGAGACTAGAGCTGGGCAAATACCCTAAGTACTGGAAGTACGTATGGAAGTAGCACTTGATAATTGATACTTTAATACGTACTTCAAGTACTTAGTGTACTTGCCCGGCTCTGGTTGAGACCAAGTAGCAAGTAATTGAAGTACGTATCGAAGTAGCAAGTAATCGAAGTACGGATGGAAGTAGCAAGTAATTGAAGTACGTATCGAAGTAGCAAGTAATTGAAGTACGTATCAAAGTAGCAAGTAATTGAAGTACGTATCGAAGTAGCAAGTAATTGAAGTACGGATGGAAGTAGCAAGTAATTGAAGTACGGATGGAAGTAGCAAGTAATTGAAATACGGATGGAAGTAGCAAGTAATTGAAGTACGTATGGAAGTAGCAAGTAATTGAAGTACGGGTGGATGTAGCAAGTAATTGAAGTACGGATGGAAATATCAAGTAATTGAAGTAGGAGAGAGCGGGGCAAAATGGGGCAACGGGGCAAAACTAAATTTTCTAATCATTTTTGGATCGGACAAGGTGGCAAAATTGGGCAGAAAAGCCTGATGTATCCGATAGGCCGAATTCGGGCATCCAAAAATTATTGGAAAATGACATTTTTCCCCGTTGCCCCATTTTGCCCAGGTCTACCCTACGTATGGAAGTAGCAAGTAATTGAAATACGGATGGAAGTAGCAAGTAATTTAAGTATGGATGGAAATAGCAAGTAATTTAAGTATGGATAGAAGTAGCAAGAAATTGAAGTACGTATGCAAGTAGTACGTACTTAAAATACTGAGGACTGACTGGGTAGTTATTGCACTGAAAAAAAATTTGCCTACGCGTTGCCAAAGAAATGTTTGTTTTTTGTCAATTCTACTTTCAATTATTACAATTCCATATGGTATTAAAACAACGACGGCACGACTGTCAAGGTTACTTGTTATCGATTCAATCCCGTATGGAATTGTAGGAATTGAAAGTAGAATTGAAATACCAATCTTTTCCTTTGGCAGCCCGCAAGCGAATTGTACTTGAGTCATTGATTTTTTTCCAGCATGGGTTCTAACGTATTCAGTATTGGTGGAACGTAATTGCTGAAGTTCTGAATACTCAACGTCGACTCAGTACTTGATCCTTCGATACGTTCTTAAAGAACTCAGTGCATTTGCCTAGCTCTGCTTGAGACTCCCTTTTTGAGGACACGCTGCAAAGAATTTAGTAAAAATGATAATATCGCCGGAAAAAGATTTCCCAGAAATCCGTCTTGGATTTCATCGCAATCCATCGGAATTGATTGTTCTTTTAGTGATTTTATGTTCTAAATAGGAGAAGGTTTGTGGAAAGTCATGGATTGGATAGCGAAATACGATAACTCTCCAAACGATAAAGATCGCGCAACACATAAAAGTTGCACGTAAAAATACAAAGTAAAAATAATATTGCCAACCTATATTATTTCCGAGTACCTGTATTCACCGAGCAAAACGGCGCTGTGAGGTTTCTCGACGACCAATAATTCACCGGGACTTATATCTCTCGTCGCGATGGCGTGTCTTCCAATGGCACCGCCATCGTCTCGAATCTCAACGGCTCTGCTGCACGAAGGGTACAACGGATTGACATCGTTTATTTGTGGAAGAGTCTTCGTTTCACTGTCGTTCAGTGGCATTTTTTTAGGCCGCACTGGGGGTTGATGCTTGGCTCCCTTTTTTCCTTTCGTCTGATTCCCCTTGTCCATAATCGCCAGCATCACCCTTACGTCCGATTCGATCTTTTGCTTTCGCTCCGCCGGAATTTTTGCGTGATCGAGAGCTTTTAGGGTACTTCTGAAAGCTTCGATCGCCCTCGCATGATTTTCCAAAGCCAGCAGACATCTGGCTCGTCTCTCCTCGACTTTGTACAACAATTCTTGGGGATAACCGACGCGAAGACATTCCTCGACATCCGATAGAGCCAGATCGTGACGACCGATGTTGTGGAGGGCGGCCGAACGATTGGCCAGGAGAATTCCCAAATCTAGGGTTGCACAGTGTGTTAAAATATATTTAATGTTGATCTTAAGGTAGTACTAGCGCAATGACTGACGCCACCTAAGTTTGAGAGGAATAAAAGAGAATTACAAACACTTCTCGATCGGATAAAAATCTGAATAAAATCAAGCATATGGAAGATTCTGATATGATTGTTCGTCCATAATAATGATCCCAAAATGTTATTCGTTTCCTTTATGTTAAAATTTTTTTTAAATCGTAATTTTCAAGTATTAGATAAAATTCTGAAAAAATTCATACGTATTCAGAAAA
>JAPYZD010005254.1:0-10137 GCA_030522725.1 Ichneumoninae sp. B BG-2022a | reverse complement strand
ATAAATGCCTCCCGGTTTTTTGTCGCTCTCAGTCGACTTAGCTGAAAGACGCGCACGCCGAGGATTCGCGAGCGGGCAGGGGGGACTTATGTACCGATGCAATTTGACGCTCTGCGCGAACGGTTTATCGAGCCAATGCGAGTAGAACCGCGACGACGAGAATAAAAAATAATAAGGAAACGAACATTGACGTACACGCGCGGAGAGGCGATCGGAGACGTGTATGAGATTGGAACCGGATTTGCAGTATAAAAATACTCTTACGATAATATGAGAGGCGCGTGTAACTTATGAAAAAAAGCGATTGTAAATGAAGGAAGAGGGAAATGTCCGTCTTCGAATGAACTTAAAAAAGTAACAGCGATCGTGCGAAATATGCTGAATGCAGGAAAAAAAATACATAAATAATGTTCACTAAGCTTTTTAACGACTATGAGTCGCTCACTTTCAAGCTCGACAGAGAGGAAGAAAGAAAAAACGAAAAGAACAATCCGCCGAGGAAACGTCATAGAGGTTTTCCGGAAGTGCCGAGTCATAGAGGCAAAAAAAAAAGATTCGGGAGTTGTGCACCAATCTCCATATCAGAGTAAGAAGAGGCTCTTCGTTTTTATCTCGCTTATGTTTGTTTCGTCAACGACGACGACGATCGACAATTTATTAATTGTCTTTGCCGAAAAACCTCTTCGTCCTCTCTTATTTACCTGCTCGGTCGTCAGAAGAGGAGAAGTGCCTTGCAAAAGGACGATCAATAACGCCAAAAAAAAACAAGAATTTTTCGTACTGAATGTAGTACATACTCTACTATAATGCAGGAGAGCGATGCATACGTACACACATACGGGTAGAAATGAAGATATTTACTTCGTGTTTAAAAAAAAAAACCTACGCGCGAAAAAGATTTCTCTCGTTTTTAGATACTCGATACGCTGTTAGGGGCGAATTTAAGAGAACAAAAACAAAAAACAAAAAAAATAACAATAATAAAAATAACGTTGCAACGTCCTGTGTCGGCTCCATCGACTCATACCTCGAAATCTCGCTCAATCCAGCAGCGCGGCTAATATGACTACATTCCTCCTTGACTAACAATAAGTAGGCACTAATGAAAAAACAAATACGCGTAAATTTACATACATACACAAACAACACAATACACAAAAAAAAGAAACACATACACACACACGCACACGAATGCGTACACAAAGCTGCTGTTATTCATAATTCTTAGGCGAGTGTGTGCGTCGTAGAAATATTCGAACCTGTAAGACCGGACCTGTTCTCTTGCATACATCGTACTATACATAGAGACACAGATATTTAATTGTACTATAGTATAGTTGAAGGAAAAAATACGATTGACGAAGTGCTCGATAATACAGAGATAAATGACGAAAGGCAGTTGAAGAATGGAAGAAAAATGCAAAATTTAAATTCGATAGGAATGAGGAGTTTTCCTTGATTGAGGCGAGTCGGCGTTAAGATTACGATCGGTTTGTTAATTGTGCAATAACTTGTTTTAAGTGGTAATTAAGAGGATTCGGTAATTGCAGTGAAGTCCCACTCACCATACCTACCTTACTTCCTGCTTACCTTCCTGTTCAATATACACCTCGATTTATAATAATTAACGACGCGCTCTATCGCGAAGCTCTCTCGAAGATTATCGGAGATCGGAAACGAAATATGAGTTCGCCCTCCAACAATTTATTTTTTTTATTTTTAGTAGCGAAGATCACGATAAACGATCGTATCATTGACGGCATATTATTATCGCGATTGCCGCGAAGATTCGCATAGAAATAGAATTAGGATCGAGATTGGAGGATTCTCCGCGTTATTCCGAGCTTAAAAAAATATCTTTTTAAGTACTTGGCGTCGGGACGCGGTCGTCTCTTGATAAGCTCGTTGATCGATGAACCGCGGGTGAAAGTGAAAGTTCTAGTCACGTTCGATCGATCGGATCGCCATTATCTTTCATTGACCTACCTTGCACGGTTTCATGCAGTTCAATTGTGCAATCGTAATCGCAAAGATTTTTACGCTACCCAGTCGTGTAAAGATGAGCAGGGTCAGACGGGGATCGACGTCGTCCGAGATATTTCTCACGGAATGATTTATTTCAAACGATTAATAAGCAAGCTATGGCCTTTAAAGTAAGAAAAAAAAGAGCAAAAAATAAAAATTAAACTACCAACAGGCAATGCGATCGTTCGGGTGAATAATAATGAGAAAGCAAAGACAAAACGAGAGTAAGATGAAGATAGTGACGGAAAGAAAAAAAGAACGCAATCCTTGTTCCTTAAATATGATAATAGTAATACTATAAAAAAGTGAAGAAACAAAATAGGAATAGAACCGAGAGAAAGATATAACTAAGTATACATAGAGCTATTGTACGAAGATGGATCGACGTCGGGAAGGGGTTTTTTTTCAATAATTTATCCCTTCGCCAAGGAGCGCGGAGCGCACTTTAAAAAAATCGACTCTAGAAGCGTATAAAATAAAAAGTAATCCTGCGATCACAACGCGAAGGTGTCGTAACGGAAACGGAAGGAAAGAAAAAAAATTATGAGTCTCGTCCGACGATTTAATTTTAACGAGAGTAGAAGCGTCACGCCTAAGTAAACTCGTACAATTACGCGCGTGCCCAGGGCTCGTTGAAATATACTATATCGAAGTAAATTTAACAAAATGAGTTTAATGAAAGAAAAAAAAAGTTTTAAAAAATAATACAAAAAATGAAAAAAAAAATAAAATAAAATAAAATAAAAATAAAAAGTATCGAATAGAAACGTAAAAAAGGATGAACATTCTCAAGTACATAAACGCTGTTGCTCCGATGTACCGATATAGCCGTGTATGACACGTCTCTTTATATTTACCGTACACACATTATACATATAACTTATATATGTATAGGCGCAATAAAGAAACGTAAAAATTAAAATTTAAACGTAAAATAACACGTGGATATTGAGAACGATGTTGACGAATTACGAAAAAGAAAAAAAAAAGCGAGATCGTGTATTATATACGATACAATGTATGTAAGACTATAAACGCGCGAGAAAAATCGGATATATCGATGACACGTGACCGTTTTTACATGGTAAAGGTAAAAAAAAACCTTAAAAAGGAAAAAATAATCCGCTGTATTTGATAGAGTTGCGATATCGGGAGGGCCGGGCGCCAACGTATAACGCGTCCTCGTATCTCGTATCTCTCGTACCTCTCGTATTCTCGCCAATCTCGCCAATTTTATAGCGATCCCCCTCGTAATGCATTTAATTGATTACGACTTATCATTCAGTCGACAGACTATAATGTTGCGTTTCACTTAGGTGTTTTGTTATCGGGAGAAAATTCGTAGGAAAAAAAATAAGATAACATAAAAAAAAAAAGAAACAAGATCATGAAACTCGATGGACTGCGTTACGGAGACAAAATTCAGACCCCGTGTCGCGTATCAGAAGCACACACGCACTTCTATAACGAGTAGTCTACGATAACTAGCTGACTAGCTCTCTGACTAGCACCGAGGGACAATAAAAAAAATCGATGCTAAAAATATCTCAGCATAGTTGTACAATAAAGTTACATACATTTACGTACTGTTACGAATATCGAGCGAGATAAGAAGAAAACAGATAACAGCAAAACAAAAAATCCGAACGATTAATTTTATCATGCGAGATGCACTGGACAACATTTGTGCGTTGATCTACGTGACGAGAGTAATTTTAAACATTGCATACGAGATAAAAAAAAAAGAATTGCCGTCGTGTGCGAGTCGGATTACCGAACCCTCAGAATGTACGAAAACTAATACAATAATAGTGTGTATGTAATTGGCACAAAAAAAACAAAAGAAAAAAACAGTCGTCGTTTTGTCGAACGCGTTGAATTAGATGATTTATTATAAAAAAAAAAAAAAAAAAAAAACGACGACCGATTGAGGATGCGTTTTTGCACGTCTTTCGGGCATTGTTCTTCGTTCATTCGTATAATATAATAGGCAGACAATGAAAAAAGCGTATAAGGGGCTAGTAGTTGGTTAGGTAGATAGGTAGGTACATACATAAGATAATAATGAGGCGAGGTGTGAGAGGCGGTATCACGGATCTTATCAATTTAATAACTAACGAAATGAAAAAAAAAATATATATATATATATATATCTGTTTAAATCTACTATCTGTCGAGTGATCCAGCAGCATCAGTTGTGTTAACTTTATATTCGTATTAACGCTGTGGCCTACACGTATCTATATCAATAAATTTGTAGGCCTAATTAAAACTAAAACTAGTACTATCGGATTTAATCGAATTTGCCTAGTGTTCTCAATAACATATTCAATTTTACAGTAGGGTCCAGGAAACTCGTCGAAATCAGAGATCTCAGTACACCGTGCTGCGGCTTCTCCTCCGGTCTTCGATTATTATTAACGATATAGATAACTATTATACACGATATGAATAAAGAAATAACAAATAAATTTAAACCACGTAGAGGCGATGTGAGTAACGTGAACGTAGAGAACATCCGAGGCGTACCCGCACAATGGGTGAAACAAAATATTAATAATTAATAATTAACGATATCAACTTTCAAAGAAATTACGAGAAAAGATGAAAATTAAATTAAATTAAATATAACAAAAAATACAGATAAATAAAAAAAAAAGATTGATGAATTTACCGCGTCGAACAGTACGAGAGGAAAAAAGGAGAAAAAAAATGGGAGAAAAAGGATTATAGAATGAGCGAGCGAGCGAGCGATCGAGAGAGAGAGAAAGAGAGGACGCTTTCCACGTTTCCACGCTTGTTGTACAATCGAATGTTTCTATATATGTACGTGTAAATTAATTACGTTGATAGCCTATCGAGTACCAACAGTAATAAATTTTGAGATGATGATGATGATGATGATGACGATGATGATTGTGTGGCCGAGACGAGTCGATGTCAGTACAGATTCTAGTCAGAATATTGCGGGCAAGATAAATGAAGAAAGAATATATAAGAGAGCAAGATACGAATTAGTCGACAGGGGTGATTATTATAGAATAATAATGCTTATCGATATCGAGCGCGACCAATAATCATGCGCTGAAGCAAAAAATAAAAATAAAAAACAAAAAAAAAAAACAAAAATACAAAAAAAAAATGAAAAAAAACAAAGCTTGAGCATTTACCGCCTCTACCCGACGAATCTCACCGCGCGGACTTACGATTCGAAGTTGATTAAAAAAGCAAAAAAAAAAATGAAGAAAGCAAAAGTAAATAAACAAACCGAAAAACGAAAAAAATAAAAGTAATGTAAACGCGACGCTTACGAGGACTATAATTAATATTATACTATAGTGTAATAACTACGCATGGAATCGGACGTAGACAAGATATTATTATTGTACGTAAACCGATCACTATCAATATCTTTATTCATAAAAAAAAACAAAAAAATAATAATAATAATAATTTATTAATTATTGATTGGTTAATTGATTTATTGACTCATTCGTTCATTATTGATCTTATTCATTATTATCATTGTCATTATTACTATTATTGATACAATCCATATGATACCTTTGTAAATGAGAAACAAGACACTGACGGCTAGGAAAACATAATAAATTGAAATTCTATTAACCGAAAGGCGTACGATCGTCATTTTCTGGTCGAGAGACGAGTTTGATGAGGAAACCCATTTTTTCACCTTCCACATCGTCTTTGTTTTTACAGAATTAATTAATAAAACAAAAATCGTTCTATGTGGGTACCCAGCAAACACAGTAATGTATCAACAATATAACAGCAACGTAACTGAAACAGGAAAAATTCCCAGAGTGTTACATGTACATGGTGGCCCGTTTTTTTCCCGGAAAAAAATTCCCTGACTTTTCCCTGACATTCTACTGACCAATAAAAAATTTTCCCTGACCAAACTTCTAACGACCTCTATTAAAAAATAATTAATTATGGTAATGAAAATGGTATTAATATTTAATTCTATTTTTTTTTCAAAATGTCCGCAATTTTTTTTAAGGTTCCCTTTTAGGTACTTCTTATATATTTATAGAAGGACCAGCGACAATTTACTTTTTCCCTGACCGATTTTGAAATTCCCTGACTTTTCCGTGTTTCCTTGACCAAGATTTTTTCCCTGACCGCGGCCACCATGATGTAATTTACACGCCAGTTGCCATTTCCGACTCAGCAATATAGAACTGTTATATTCCCATCTTATATGGTCGTTATATAGCAATGTTTCATGCGGTTTTTAAGCACTCACTTCTTACATGTAAGAAGTGCTTATTGATATCACTTTTTTACACATCTTCGCAACAAATGAATCGATACAGCTGAAGTTTGCTGCGCAGCACTATTTAATTGATTACATGAAACCTGGCAAACATTAAACCAATTAGCAGACATAAATATGTGATTATGGACCTAATAACTAAGAAAAAAAAAAATACCTTTTTTCAATTTTTTTTTTTTTTTTACATCGGACGTCCGTGTCGTACTCCACCTTCAATAAATACCAACGAATTTCACGCATTGTTACAAGTACGTTATGTATCGGTTACACTATTTTTTATACATAACTGTACCCAGCCAGACAAGCGGCATAAAACGACGCAGATGGCGCAATATTTACATGTGTCGCGCATGTCGCAAATATTGCGCCACATTGGGTCCATTTCATGGTGCTTGTCTATCTGGGTAACTTTACATGCAGATAGTCGACCTGTATTAGTTTCATTGCCTGCATATAACAATTGAAACATTTCATACTAATTCCACGTTATATATCCTATATAGGGTAAACCAGCCAATGAATTGACAGGGCCAATGAATGGACACTTTCCATAAGAACGCCTGCATAAAAAACATCTATTCATTGGCTTTTTCGTCTGCTTAACTGTCCATTCATTGGCCGGTTTACTATACCACAAAAATAACATTGCTACATTACATATAACTTCCATGTTACATTTCCATAACGAAATGTGTGGCCTGGGTACCTTCCACGTAGCTAAACATCGTCCACTATATCGTGATCGTCGATAACGAGAAGACCTCTTGAATTTTATCTCTATAGAATATAATCATAATAATATCTTACATAATATAATAATTATAATATATTATAATATATTATATAAATAATAAAAATATAATATATAATAAAAATATTATTTATTATAATAAATTATATTCTATAGAACATAATGATGTTTCACTGATGTGCGCGAAAATTGACTATCTAAATATCTAATACAACGTTAACGATATGCTATCGGCGGCGTGGCAACGAGGCGCATGCGCGCTGATAAAAATGATAACAGAGTCTCGATAAGGCGATAGGCGTCTTGCACGTGCCGACAAGTAGTTCAATGCGTGCATATATTTAATTAAAGCTGCGTGGATAGATTATAAGTACATCGAAACAGAAGAGAAATAGGCAAAGTAGAAATGACCCTATTGAGCGAGTGACTCGACTAGCCGCCGAGATACGGCACCGTTATCTCGAACAAAAATCGTAGCCAAGGTGGGGTTACGAAAAAAAATATTCTAATAAAAACCACTATTCTTCCCGTGAATGACGAGACCGCGGTGAGGTTGTCCGGGTGTGCCGACACTGGCCTTAGTCACACGCCGTCCGTCGTTCGCTGCTCGTCACGTCCGCCGGTTATTCCATCTTCAACTGAAGTTTTCGGGCTCGACATGGAAACGCGAAATCTCGTTGATTTCAACTCGGAGGAGACGAGACGGTTTTTGGATTCCTTCGACACAGTCGTAACCGATTGCGACGGTGAGTCAGTATTTTTTTTTTATATATTTTTAATATTTTTATTACATCTTCAGTGCGGAGGAAATGTTTTCAAGAAGAAGCTATGAGGGGGACTCGACGAAACAGCTGATCTGTTATAGTACGGAACAGCTGATTCGTCGAGTCCCCCTCTAATCGCGTTTAAACTTTTAGGCGTTCTGTGGCTCGGCAACAAGCCTATCGAGGGGTCTCTTGATACTCTGAAGAAACTGAAGAGCATCGGCAAGAGGATTTTGTTCGTGTCGAACAACAGTACGATGACCCTGGAGCAATACTGCGAAAAGTTTAGGACGGCCGGCTACCCCATATGCGTCGTGAGTCCTGCATCTTTATTATCGTTCGTTTAAGGTAGCAATGTCGCTACCCGCTCATCTCGCATAAGCTATCGAAAAGCAAGTGAATATTGCAAGTACTTCTCGATGGTATAAAAATCTGAAAAAATGCATGCATATTAAAGGCACTGAAAAGATTCACTTTGCATAATAATAATTCCAAAATATTATTAACAAATTTATCAAAAAATTAATTGTTCAACAAATTACCCGGCAAAACAACTTTTTTTTTTAATTGAAAATGATTCATTTATTTTTCTGAATACTTATGAATTTTTTTAGATTTTTCAATCAGTTTTGATTTTGTGTTTTTTTCAAACATTTTTTCCATATAAAAAAATTTAAAAATCAAAGGAAATCAAAAATCATTTTCATAGAAAAAAAGTTGTTAGACAATTAATTTTTTGATTAATTTGTTAGTAACATTTTGGAATTATTATTATGCACAATTAATCTTTTCAGTATCTTTAATCTGCATGAATTTTTTCAGATTTTTATATCATCGATAAGTACTTGCAATATTCGCTTACTTTTCTCGAACTTATGCGAGATGAGCGGGAAGCTACCTTAAATGCGAACAGAAAAATAAAACTAATGTTTGTTTCATTCGAGTACATTTTATGAGTTGATGCTAAATTTTATGAATTTGCATAACATTGAATGAATTTACACTAAATAAATAGGTTAATGCTCTGTTCATTGAATTAAAGATATGTGTGATAAAAATTATTGAAATGCAGGATGATTTAGCCATTCCATCGTCAGTGATAAGCTGGTATCTGAAGAGCCGAGGATTCGATGGGAAAGCTTTCGTGTTGGGCACCAAGAGTTTTATAAAGGTGCTGGAAGCCGGTGGAATCGAGGTCGCCGAGCCGAGTGTCAGTATTATAATCGTTATCGTATTAACAAATTTTCTTAAACTGATTCAACTTGACCTTCCTTAATTATTTTTGTTTATTTATTTTTTTAATAATGAAGGAATTTTTTAATCTCTTATAATTTCCAATAATTCGTTATATCGAAGTGCGAGTTAATAATTTTGGTATTTTTTCTATTTTACAGCCAGCTCCTTTGGAGGAGAGTTTCGAGGCGATTTTAGCGGAATACAAAAAATGTCCGGAAGCAAAAGCTGTTATAGTGGATTTAGACATAAACGTAAACTGGTTAAAATTGGGAAGAGCGATAAGATATCTGAGAAACAGCGACGTACTTTTTCTGACCGGTGCTATGGACAGGAAAATTCCCGTTGCGCAAAATGTGACGCTTTTGGGAAACGGCGTATTCGTCGATTTGATATCGAAGGAAAGCAACAGGCAGCCAGTGTGTTGCGGCAAGCCCAGCGTAGTTATGAAGAATTATATAATAGACAAATTTGGACTCGTCAATCCGGAAAGATGTCTCTTCATCGGTGACTCGTACGTAAATTTCCGAGTCCAATTCTCCGAATCTCGGATTCTGAATGCATACCGAATCGTTACGTCACTTCCGGCTATTAAATCTTAATTTTCCGGGAACTTTTACGGAAATATTTACGAGCATTTGTCCGGTGAACTAAAAGCCTTGCAATTTTGCTTCCTCATAGAGAAATCTATGTTTCTGTATAAAAAAGAAACTTTTTTGTGATTTGTATTTGATTATTATTTTTTAAATTGTATTTCAATACTCGTGGATTACAAGACACGATACAGTAAAAAAAAATTACCGACCGTCGGTATCTCCTTGGTCTGATATTCGCCTTAGTGGCGTGACGTATCGTGTGTTAATGTAGCTCCAGCGAGTGGTGTTCATTTCTCCTAAGTTCGAGAAATTCGGGCAAGAATTGCAAACACTTCCCGATGTTATAAAAATCTGAAAAAATTCATAATTATTATAGGCACTGAAAAGACTAATTTTGCATAATAATAATTTCAAAATGTTATTAACAAATTGTTGAAAAAAAAATTGTTCATCAAAATATGCGGTAAC
>JAPYZD010005253.1:0-10138 GCA_030522725.1 Ichneumoninae sp. B BG-2022a | reverse complement strand
GAAAGGTACATTTTTGCGGAACATTTTGATCGCTGAGACGATCCGTTTCAGATTGTTATTAACCGATGCCACAGTAACTTTGCTAATAATCCGGTGTGGAATCGATTGTAACAGTCGATCCGGGTCAATTGTACCAGCAATAATTCATTTCTTCCAATACCAATACCAATATATTTTATTAATTTTATTCTTACATTCTAAGCAATCAGCGATAATATATACACTTATAATTTATTACCAACCAATTGTAGACTATAACATTTATTAGAAGGGCTGTATAGTTAGGCCGGCTAAAATGGTTTAGCCGGCTACAACGGCTTAGGCAGCAAATCATTTTTACAAAATTTTAACTTTAAATAAAAAAATTTCAGTGATAATGCACCCCCGTTCTATTTCTTAATAGCGGTTGGCGAAGAATTTCGTTGATGCCGGATGATGTTACAAGTGACCCCACCGCCGCCCAAATTCTTACAGAATTTCGTCTGTGTTTAAAGGGGCGGTGATCGCAATTTCGTGCATATTTCTGCTTGAAATTTGTTAACTAAATACCTAAGACTAGGTTAATCGTACACCATTGGATGCCGAAGCGTCAGACTCTCGGGTTTGTTGGTTAAAAAATTAAAAAAGGATTTTTGTTACTTTTGTCCCCGGTCTCCCCTATTCTCATCCCATTGCCGCTATAGTGGCCGTAATCGTAATACCGTAATATTGAGTTTATTCGCTACGAATAGCGATGCAAAGTGTTCAAAGAAAATTCTCAGGGGTCGACAGAAGTCTATAAAAATGCATTGCGATTGTTACGCCTCGCCTCTTGCCGCTATTGCTTTTACGTAAATATTTTCTCGGACTGAATGATTATTTTCACTAAATTATTTTCTCACGCTCGATTCATTTTAATTCCATTTGCTTCGTCCGCTTACTCGAATTCGATTCATGGCATCGGACGCAAATATCAAATTTCTGCAATCCGTATCCGATCACGCGAGACACCGGCGTCTGCTTTTATTATTTTGCGCGTATCGAGCTTTTTTCAATGGACGAGCGTGGCGTGCGAGGGGCGTGCGAGGAGCTCAGCATTTTTAGTCGCTTCAGGACAATCAGCTCTATAAAAATTAGTCGGTTCTTCATCGAAGTGACTCACAAATCTAACTCTTCAAGTCGAAACTTATATATTAGATCGAGTCAATCTTCGTTATTTTCAAAGTGTAATAATTATTTAATTTCGACCACTGTATTAGACATTCACGTCGGTTTAATTCAATTTAAATTCAAACATTTAAAGAAATAACCAGTAACCTCAGGAACAGAATATTTATTCCATTCGGAGAAGGATCCCGATTTAATTATTATTTCGTTCCGTACATGTCTTCATTAAAAGATCTCCGAATCTCTGCGATCTCGGTCCTCTGGGACACCGCGTTTCAGTCATTCGCTTCCATCGAATCGTCGGAGCACAAGTCGCTGATAAGTAATCAACCTCTGAGACGTAACAACGATGTTTTGTAAATTTCATTGATGAACAATGTGATTTCAACGAAGATGCATCGTCGAATTTCATCCAATTGTCATTGCGCTACGTCCGCAAGAATACAATTTCTAAGACATTTAAGGTGAAAAGTACACTGAGAAAAAATTATCAATGACTCAAGTAAAATTCGTTTGTGGGCTGTCGAAGAAAAAATTATTCTTTCAATTCATACAATTCCATACGGGATTGAAATGGTAACATGTCATCTTGACAGTCTTGCCGTCTTTATTTCAATGTCATATGGAATTGTAAGAATTGACAGTAGAATTGAAAAAAAAATTATTTTGCAGCCCGCAAGCAAATTTTTTTTTCAGTGTATGTATTATCGCAAACAATTGGTTGTACCTCAGTGATAACGGCATCGTAATACGAACCACAGCTGTAAGTAGACCTAATGACTACGTCCCTCTTTATTCAACGCCGAGGGCGGCATACAGTTGCATCACTGAATCGCAATGAGAAACACCCCGGAGCATCGTCCTGGCCGGTTCTCCATCTCGATGTTTTGCATACGAGAAATAGACCTATGAATGCATTCGCAGATAGGCGTTGAATGCAAAGCGTTCGTGACCCTGCGATTAAGCGTTCGCTTGGAGTATATGGAACGGCCATGCGTTTCCAATTTTGACATTTAAAAAAAAGTTGACCACATCATTTGAATAGGTTGGAGGATGGGTCAAAATTTCTCGAGAAAATGGTGTTCGGCATGGAAATTGTATCGATTCGGTTGGAATGTCACTGCGGATTCATAGTTCGTTTCACCGCACTAATTACGCTTAGGGTAAAAGTGGGGAATATGGACCGGTTCATATATCATTGATTTACGTGTTAATTGAGGTGGGCCATATTCACCACTTTTACCCTATCATAGTTGACTGCTCTTCGCATGTTGCGGCTGGGGAACGAATCTGTAGGGATCATTGGTCTATTTAGAGGCTTTCTCGGTCTTTTCAAACGGAAACTGCAAGAATTTTTCCATCGAAGATACTTGAGTAATAAGGTTATAAGGTTTACGTAACTCCTGTTCTAATTTGCTACCTTTTTTGTTTTATATATTGAAATTTGGTGTAGAAGTGCGATCTCCTCCTACTCTCAACAGTATGTTTGGCCGATATGACAATATCGCCCTGTAAGTGGGTTATGGCCATGAATATACAAATGAATAACTCAATAAATACACTGATAAAAAAGTACAGTTGAATCAACTGAGATTTGGGCAGGGACGTTCAAATAAATATTTAGTTGTTCGAACAAAATATTTTACTGACTCAAAATATTTCGGTGGAATCACACAACAAATTGTTGAACTAACCAATTTTAGCTGTTCCAACAAAATATATTGAGTTGAACGTCCCTGCCCGAATCTTAATTGATTCAGTGCAGTCTTGCTTAATATCGTCGATCCCGTCAAGAAGTCGAGAAAGATATCCAGAAAACCCGACGCCGATGACCGATTGACCGATTGACCATGTCACTGGATCGGCAAGGTTATCCAGAATTACTATACATACAATACTATAGAAGTTTTTCTCCGTCCAAGACCCCGCGACCAAATGAGCGCGTGAAACTCGGCGTTTCCGTCTCAATACTTTTCATCGCGTACATACTACATTAGGTGCCGAGGAAAGAAAAAAATAGATGTACAGAATTGCGGAAACTGCTTGGAAAGATCCCACAGGGAGGCTCTCGTTCGTTCCCAAGTTAGAGCAGTTTTAACGGCTCTCAGGTCTGGGTCATTTAATCAAGTGTGTTCCCTACATACGCGGACCCTACGGTAGCCGATAGCTCCCTCTCCTTCTCTCTCCGGTCGGTGACTTGAGCAGAGGGTTGGCCTCTGTGTCCGCCCCACGAACATGTGATTCGGGAGGTTCGGATCCCGTAGGAGTGAGGTGAATGAACAAGAACGAGAAATTGCAGACATGGAGCGAAAACGAGAAGAGAACTGGGTGCGAGCCGTATAGAGCCAATGGTCCCGCCGGAAGGAGGGTTTCGCCACCGCCGTCGTCGCACCGCGTCGCTCCTGAATTATATGACGACTCGTTGCCCGAGTGGTTGTAACTCGAATTCGAACGATTTATCGGCGCTGTTACTCTGTCGTCGCCAGACGGGACTCTCTCGGCCCCCGCGGAACCGCGGGCGTTCGCTCCCGACTCTGTGTTCATCCGACGGGAACAACCCCCTAAAAGCGATTACAGGGGCTGCTGGGCCATGGGCTGTTCCCGGTCTCCGGCACGTCTTCCACCATCGACGAGCGCGGAGACACATAGGGAACTCGATGGTCGTCGTACCTATGTCGAATCGATGATGTTTTTAAGCCGAGTCGCAAACGCTCCGATGAGCCCGAAATCCTTCAACCGTGAGGACAAAATGACGGAAGTTTGCGGATTCATCTGCTATCCCTTCGCGGATATCCTGTTCCTTCATTGTTTCCAATAAATCCATTGACGGCCTAGGTAGTACGTAATGGTGCCTTATGTAAATATCGAAGTCGAATCTCATTGGGTGTTCTAAAGGAAGGGACCCGTAGCCAGTGTCACGAGCAGGGCTATCTAGGGAAAACGACACAATTGTTGGTTCTCCGAGAACTGTTGGCGGTCGCTGTAAGGAGACCGACGAGAGGAAGACGATTGTGCAAAAAACTATGTTTTGTCGTCTCAGAGAGCCAACTGTATCGCTTACCCTGCTAATTGGAAGCAGAAGGTAAAAGCAATATGTCCCAAAAATTAGATGTCCCAATATGGCACCCTCTGTTCTTTCTGCAACCTTTGGTATCGCCATAAGTCTTTCTAATAAGCACGTTGGTGAGTCGTTTTCCATCGGAAATATACGAGTTCAAATGAATATCAAGTTGGGCAAAAGTGGTGAATATGGCCCACCTCGATTAATACGTAAATCAATGATATATGGACCGGGCCATATTCCCCACTTTTACCCTATTGGAGAAATTGTCACTGGGTTTCCCAACAGGGTAGATCTAACTCAATCTTGGAAATCATCCAAGATTGAGTTAGATCTACTATTTCAAAGACGTTAAATTATAATTCATTCAAATTATAATTCAGTCCAACTGAACGGAGAGAAGGAAGAAAATAGAATGAGAAGATGTATTTCGGGGATCGAAAGACGCTGTTCTGTGCCACCCCGACCCGGATTCTAAATCGGGGTTAACAAGAGTAACCGGACAAAGAGAAGGAACAAAGGAGTACAGAGGCGTGAGAAGAGCTTCTTTGAGGGAATAAAAGAAAGGTCCCGTTCCAAAGCGCAGGGCAACCTGTGCCGGCTCTCGTTTCGCGCTTTCCCATTTACCACCGATGCGATAACCGACGGAGGCTCGCGCTTTCACGTGAGAATCTCGCGAGCAGAACCCGGGCTACATCGGTAGGTAGATTCGCCTATCCTGGAGTGAGCGAAAGACGAAACGGGACGCGCCAATCCGTGGCAAGGAATAAATTTAATCTCAAAGTGGATTTACCTACCCTTCACTCCCGCGAAGCGGAACCGTCGATAAGATTAAACTGAGCCTCTAGCATCTCTCGGCTACATACATTTACATACAAGCACGGATACGCGCATACACATAATAGACGCATCTATAAAAGTCGAGGTAATCTCAGCGAGTCGGGCTCAGCCTTTAAGGCCGGGGGGAACTTATTCACCGACAATAGGTGTTGGCAGTATTGATATCTGGATTGTTGTTGACAAAAAAATACGATCAATGTCAAAGATAAGACAGCCCAGGTAGGAACTTTAGAGAGTCACATTGGAACCTAGTCAGCTCATCGTCAGGCCTTGCCCTCCGCATCTCTGCGTCTTGCGCAATGCTCTAAAATTTCTACTAGCGAGCCGGGAACGCCGATGCGCGTGCGTATCCATAACAACCGCATCTATAAAACTCGGGGTAATCTCGGCAAGTCGGGCTCAGCCTTCCAGGCCGAGGGAACTTATTCAGCGATTGTAGGTGTTAGCAGTATTGATATTTGGATTGTTGGTGACAAAAAAAAAAATACGATCAATGTCAAAGATAAGTCAGCCCCGGTAGAAACTGTAGAGAGTCACATTGAAACCTAATCAGGTCATCGTCAGGCCTTTTCCCCTCCCCATCTGGGTCTTCCGTAATGCTCGAAAATTTCTAGGGGAGAGCGGGGCAAAACGGGATAATGAGACAAAACGCAATTTTCCAATAACTTTTGGATGCTGACGATGTTGGTCCGTGGCGCAAAACAGATTGGAAAATCTGGATGTATCGTTGGGACAAAATGGAGCATCCGAAAATTATTATAAGATTGAGTTTCGCCCTCGCGATCCCGTTTTGCCCCGCTGTGCCATTTTGCCCCGGTCTCCCCTACTAGCGAGCCGTGAACGCCGATACGCGTGCATATCCATAACAGACGCATGTATAAAACTCGGGGTAATCTCAGCGAGTCGGGCCAAGCCTTTCAGGCCCAGGAAACTTAATCATCGACTACAAGTGTTGACAGTATTGATATCTGGATTGTTGTTGACAAAAAAAATACGATCAATGTCGAAGATAAGTCAACCCTGGTAGAAACTTCAGAAAGTCATATTGGGACCTAGCCAGGTCATCGTCAGGCCTTTTCCCTCCCCATCTGGGTCTTCCATAATGCTCTAAAATGTCTACTAGGGCGCCGGGAAATGTCTATGTGTCGGCATGCTCCGCAAACATGACACTGCAAAATCTTTGCAACGCAACTATTAAACCAAGTGTGAATGTAAATGAGAAAGCGACCGTTTGCACACATACTTTTTCATCAAATTCATGCCGTGAGGCGTTACGCAAAAAGTGTCTTTGGTGTATATAATAATCGTTTCGGCGCGGAGTCTTTGGGATTCGTATGGGGGATGCAAATATCGAGTACGCCGGAGCTTTCGACGTGACTTGGAAGCGAACAAGTCAGAGATTCAGCTCGTACATCGTCGGAGGCTGTGGCTCGAAGCGCGGAGGGTAGCTTTGTCCAGTTTGAAGCACACCCGGGAATCCGGACTGCGGTTTAGAGTCCTTCCCATCTTCGGACGTTTCGGTATCCACGGTACATGTATACGTGTGAGTATTTTTATTTTATATCCGGAGGCTAGCTCGCCTTTCGATTTACTTTTGCTTTTGTTCGTGTCGGCTCGCCGGCTCTCCTGCGTCCGACAAAGAAACGCCTGAGAGATGCATGCATTCCGATGTTACCTCTGAGCTGCCGGACGCTGAGGTCGCCGGACCTTTCGCAGTCTCGGCGCGTCTTTTTCCTGTACACTATCTAGACGTGTGTATAGATATATACATATATGTGTGTGTACAGTATAGTAAGCTCGCCGAGAGTAGTCCACCCTCCTCCCCTAGAGAGTGCAGAGGGAGTAGGAGTGTAGTCACCCTCCCGAGACTCCGAGACGCCGGGCAACCCCTTCGGGCAGACGCGGTCGGGAAAAGCTTGAATCCGAGCCATCTAACCGCAGTCTCCGCAGTTTTTTGAGTTCATTGAAACCATTCGTACGTGTATTCATGGCACATTAGCGAATGAGAATGCACATGTCAGAACGACATCATAATCTCATAAAAATCA
The DNA here is from genome assembly GCA_030522725.1 of Ichneumoninae sp. B BG-2022a. Classification (NCBI taxonomy): domain Eukaryota; kingdom Metazoa; phylum Arthropoda; class Insecta; order Hymenoptera; family Ichneumonidae; species Ichneumoninae sp. B BG-2022a. The sequence continues at coordinate 3,043 of JAPYZD010005253.1, read as the reverse complement.
AATACATTTGAGACGTATCACACATGCTCTTTTCCCCACTTTCCGTGGTTCCTTAATTCACACGTCTCTGTCATTGGATGCATACGAGTTATATTCCAGAGAACATTTTTTAATTCGTTCTGTAACGTCACGGTTGGAAAATCTCAGTTTTCAAACCGGAAGTAATGCCACAACGATAAATTTGAAAAATTTCGTTGTGACAAGTCACTTCCATTTCTTAATTTCAGTTTTTAACCAGACATGACATTTTACCGTATGACGTCACTTCTGGCAAAGAACCGAAGTTTCTAAACCGGAAGTGATATTTTCCCGCATGATCACTATGGATATCACTTTCGGTTGAAAACTGAAACTTTGAAATCGGTAGCGACGTTTTACCTCTTTGGTCACAGAATTTCATGTAAATGGTACTATAATGGAATCGATTTTTGCAAAAAAAATGCCACACTGAAAAACTCAATTACGTAGGGTTAAATTTTTCCAACAACGTGTGGATGTTAAATGGCAGAACAGATTAATTGGACTTTGACGTTCGCCAAGTGAAACTGGCAGCCCAGATCCCATCTGCACTGAAAAAAGTACTCACGAAGACAATATATCTATTTCTATTAGAATTTTTTCGAACGGACGAATACGGAGCCAAGAGTCACGTCAAGGTGCGTGTGTGTGTGTATCTCGGAAAGGGGTTGTCGGCAGGCCAATTAAGTGAGCAGCGGTCCGCTATCTCTGGTGACCAGCCACGGGGAGGATCACGCGCCTCATTATAGCCTGCAGAGATCGAGGGCGTGAGTGAGAGACGAAACGCTTGACGCATTATAATCCCCTGCGTGGCACACTGGGTTACAGCATTATTCGCAACAGCGCAATATCATTCTCAACGCGAGGTAGAGAGATAGGAAACCTGAACGTTTATTTCTTCCCCGTTCACTTCTTGTCTCTCTGGTCGGCGCCCAGCGCGTGCGTTACCGCAATTGACGGCAACTGCGTCATACAGTGACAAATAATGTTCACACAGTTTACCATCGTTGATGTTCAACGCTCTGACGATGGATGGACCTCTCATTCGCGTTGTTAAAATAACCACGATTTCAATTAGAATTTTAGTATTTGTAGTATAACGTGAACAAAATTCGCATGAAATTTAACCTGCGGGAATGGAAGATTTTATGCAAAAACTGGTATATTAAATTTCATGTACAATTATGATGAAAAATTAATCTTCAGTGTATTGAAAACATTGGAAATACTTTAATGTTAATAATTAATTTTTGTTTTAATGGAAAATTATAGAAATGTTTCATCATAATTGTACGTCAAATTTGATGTACAAATATTTGCACAAAAACTTCGAGTCCGGTACATTAAATTTACAATTTTGTTTACAGTGTAGTGAATTTATTGACAATGTATAACTTGGAACACTTTATCATATATAATACACTTGAAGCAAGTGGCCATCGACCGATGATCAATTGCCAGTAACATGCCTTTTAGTCACGGTTTTCTTATTTTTTAAATATTGTTAAGAGGGGATTTAAAAATTGATACTTAAAATTAAATTCGTCAGTTTATTTCTTCGTTGATCATTCTTTCGTGTTGCTGGTAAGTTGTATATGTAGGATATCATTAAATTGAAGTAAATAATAAAATTAAAACCCTTATTAAAACTCCCATCAATAAATCATAAAAACCCTTTCAGAGAGCAATTTCATCGACACCTCGGTATAATGGCTCGGCCGACAAAAATATAATGAATAAAAAAAAAATCAGTATCAAGATGGAAAGTACATGTCCGCGCATCCCCGCTGCCTATACTCCGGAGCGATAGGGCGAGCTGACGGGAAAGCCGGTGATCGACGTGTGATGAAAGAGAGGGCTAATTACTAAGGGTGTGCGACATAGCACTGCGGCATGTTTTCCATCGTCTCGTGCGTCGTGCAATGCGACGGAACCGTGCACCGGGTCTGGCTCGGCAGGAGGGTAAAAAAAAAATATCGTCGCAAACCTTTATCTCGAGGGTGCTGGGCGGGCGCGGGTTCGCGCTCGCCATAAAGAATTTCGCGCGCGGTCGCAGCGTGACGCGCGACCACGCCGAGCGAAATTCTTTATGGGGCTTTAATTAAAAATATTAATAATGGCGCACCCGCGCGCTGAGGGAGGACCGCGTCCGGCTTCTGCCCCCTGCTTCTGCTGCGGGGGTTTGTTGCATCCCGGGAACCCACGGGCTAGTATATCCATGTACAGTGCAGTACTATAGAAACGGACAGCAAACGCGAGCGACCCCTCTGTGCTCCGGCTAGACAACAATGGAGTGCGTATGCGGATGCTGGGGAAGGTGGTTCGTCCCAGGCACGTTGGAGAAAAAAACCAAATATTCCCTATTATCGAACGATATTTTTTTCATTGAGCGTGACGCGACCGTTAAACAAGGGCGTCGCGAATCGTTAATACTACACGATATTTGTGATAAAACAATTTTTGTTTGTTTAGGACGGTAAGCAAACGAGTATATAAAGAGGTTCGCAAAATGCATGACATTTTGCGAACCTCTCATGGCAAATGCATCACATTTCCATATTCTTGTTCGTACCATTGGAACACTGAAACAGTGATTGTTTGGTTCAGCTAGTTTCTTAGTGTTCCTGAAGCCGGATGATAGAAAATGTAATGGTTCTACACTGCTGTTCATGAATTACTGGTTTTCCTAATTTTTTAAAATCTTCCTGGATATCTTGCTTTATATCTTAACGGCGTCGAAGATATCAAGCAAGAAATCCGGCAAGACATGGGGCAATACATGGGACAATACATGGGGCAATACATGGGGCAATACATGGGGCAATACATGGGGCAATACATGGGGCAATATATGTGGCAATACATGGGGCAATACATGGGGCAATACATAGGGCAATAAATAGGACAATACATGGGGCAATACATAGGGCAATACATGGGGCAATACATGGGGCAATACATGGGGCAATACATGGGGCAATACATGGGGCAATACATGGGGCAATACATGGGGCAATACATGGGG
>JAPYZD010005252.1:0-12982 GCA_030522725.1 Ichneumoninae sp. B BG-2022a | reverse complement strand
GAGGGAGAGAGGGAGAGAGGGAGAGAGGGAGAGAGGGAGAGAGGGAGAGAGGGAGAGAGGGAGAGAGGGAGCGCTTACACCGCGCGAACGAGTGAAAGAAAAGGAAAGATTACAAGTATTCTAGAGCGTCTGGAGTAGAACATGTCTCGTGAAACGAAACTATAAATCTTCTCCTTCTATACAGTACCCATCCAGCTAATTTGTTTATAAACATGACGTTATGATCAATTAAATTTAATAGCTCGTGAACTTTATCCAACGCGAGGGTATCGCTCTTTCCGTTAAAGAACAGTTTCTTCATTGTGAGATTCTCATAATCCAATGGATTTTTTTTCCCTTGTCTCTTCGTCTCGCCAACTTTGCTCGTATAATATCGCATATATATAAAGATGTAAACATGACTCAATTAGTGCAGACTCTCTTTAATATCTAACTTTTGTAGACTTCATAATTTTATATGAAACACATCGTTAATTTCAACTTCAACTAACCATTTCCCTACGTTCTTTCGGCGTGTTTAATAAATCTGTACCTTAAAAAAATGTGTCATAGTAAATACTACCTGTGTAGGGTACGTGGATGAATGGTTTCTTATTGGCGAAGCAAGGGAGTTAATTATACGTATGTCGTTGACTGAGCAACGACAATTTTGCATCCTAAGGTTCAAAGGTTAAAACGTACGCTAAAAATGTTCTTGTGAAAAAAAATAGGGGAGAGCGGGGCAAAATGGCACTTCGGGGCAAAATGGGATAATGAGCCAAAACGCAATTTTCCATTAACTTTTGGATGGTGTCGATGGTGGTACGTGAGGCAAAACGGCTTAGAAAATCCGGCTGTAATCTCTAGAACAAAGTGCGGCATTCAAAAATTATTGGAAAATTGAGTTTCGCCCTCACCGCCCCGTTTGGCCCCGCTGTGCCATTTTGCCCCTGTCTCCCCTACATCAAAGGGTTCTTGATTGGCTTTGGAGAAAGACCGGAAATATCGTCGCTGAAACGTGTACCATATATATAAAGAAAATATATATACCGATAGGGAAAAATGTAAAAACACAAATAAAAATGCACAATAGAAGAAATTTTCCAACTGTAACTCGCAGGAATGCAGAATTCACTGTCGTGCAATCCTTTGACTTTGTGAGCGGGAGGTACACGAGGTAAAACACACGAGAGGAGTGAGGAAACGAGGATAGAGAATGAGAAAAAAAAATTAGCTTTTTCGAAATAATCCACGTGTGTTATTAGCTACTAAGGGTCGTTTCATGTTCACCGCCCATTGTTTTACTCCGGTGCTACCGGGGACCTAGGCTGTGCCTTTATGCCGATACTTCAAAGTGGCATACATCGACGCGCCCCGTTGAGTACCGTGCCGCGCAAAAGTTATCGGAGGCCAAAGGTGATCTCTAGATCCCCATTTTAAATAACTTGACAACGTCAATTTTTAAATATATCAAAATCGTTTCGAATATCTAATTCATGAGGAGATAAATATTGTACAAAAAAAATATATATATAGAATACCATGAACCTTTCATTTCTGATGTCTTTAAACAGCAATGACTCTTTTTATTTCGACATTTGTTGAACTTTCTCTGTGCAGAAACTTTTCTTGACTATTGGCTCATTCGTTCCAGTGTACTGTCAGCTAAACCCGAGTGGATGCACCCACTGTTCGCTGGCATAGCTGGGCGAAACCGGCTGTGAAATGTAGGCACAGGAATGGATATTTACAGCATGAGTATATGCGAGGGTATACGTTACGGAAGCGCACTAGTAAGGGGAGAGATGTAGAAAGCGCAACCTCAGATACGGTCGTTGCGGCATTGTCATCGGGAGCATCCACGTTGAAGTACTAATCAAGAGCTCGCCGCTGTCTTTTAAGATTATTAAAATCCACCAAAGCCGCAAAGTCCTCAAAGGGTTAATTATCCTACGGGATGTTTTATGGCTGGGTTAGCTCTTTCCCAGTATGTCCCCTGGGAACAGATGGGAGTCCCGTTGAACAGAAATAAAAAAGAACACACCCGTGTCGGATAGAAAGAAGCACAGAACGAAAGGTAAAGAGAAGAAGAGAAGAAGAGAAGAAGAGAAGAAGAGAAGAAGAGAAGAAGAGAAGAAGAGAAGAAGAGAAGAAGAGAAGAATAAAAACAACCAACTATTCGGCAAAACAACTCGAACGAGTAAAATTCGTTCTCCCCGTAAGGTTTACAGGGTTTAAATAGAAAAAAGAGAAAAACAAAATGAAGTTTCAGGTACCTATCTTTATTTCAAATGTATTTTTACGAACAATCTCAACTAGCAAGAACCTTACCTCAACAACAATAAAAATTATGGCTGTGGCATCCCTTGATTCGAGAAAAAAAAAGAATTGAAGTTTTCTCAGCAGTTAAGCAGTTTCTCACGGTTATTCCCAACGGACGTCGCACCTCCGTACTAATTTTCTGAGATAGACATAACCCGCCGCGAGATGAAGAAATTCAATACAGGGAGAAAAATTTTAAAGCGAGAATAACTACAAAGTCGAGAGTCATACCAGTCATAGCGTATAATGTTTTTCGAAAATGCAACACCGCTTCGAGGAGCCTTAAAGTAACTTACCTGTCCAACGAGTCTTCGTTTCACGAGCTAAGTGCACCTATCTAGTGTACATTCCTAGTTGACGCGAGAGAATACTCCAGCCCCATCGGTACCGATAAACGGTCATCAGCGTTGCCTCGAACTCTCTTGGGAGAATTTGCAGTCGGGAGATTGTTGATGGCTCTGTAGCTCAGGTAGGTAGAAAGAGAGAAGATTGGACGACAGTCGGAGGCGCGGGCCTATCGAAGGTAAAAAAAAGAAGCAACCCCCCCCCCCCCCCCCCCCAGTCGCGAAAAATTTTACCTGGACTGAGTCCTTGCCCGGAATCGCTTAAGAACCGTTCAAGCGCTGTTACACTTGGAACTGCATGAGGAGGCCAACTATCAACTCCACACGTCACTACTCTATTCACGATAAAGCTCATAACGTCAGATTATTATAAGAGAAAGATTAAAAGTGTGAGGAGTGAGGGAAAAAATTTAAAAAGGCTTCGATATCCAAGGTTCCTGGTGGACACCGGGTGTAGCTCTCTTCTTCTTTAAAGAGACGCTCAGTCAAACAAAATATAATTACGAGGTTGTTATTTTTCCACACATTTAGAAAAACTGTGTGGACAAATGGTTTCAAATTATGCGAGGACAGTAATTGAAAGTTAAATTTATTTTTCAGCGGTTTGTTGCATTAAGATTGACGGTTGAAGTCCTGGAATGTCCTTGAATTTCACGTAATGTCCTTGAATTTTTTATTTTACCGAAAATTTGAGTTCGTTTAAAAATGTATATTTAGTTTAGTAAATGTTTTTGTCTTTTTTAAAAAACAACTGCCACGTATTTCGACGTATTTTTCCCCGCTGAATACGAATCCATTGGGCTTTTTGGGGCTAAAGTACAGTGAGACATTGACTCACGGCATTTTCCAATAATTTTTGGATGTCTGAATTCGCCCTATCGGATACATCAGGCTTTTCTGCCCAGTATTCCCACCTTGTCCGATCCAAAAATGATTGAAAAATTTAGTTTTGCCCAAAAACCCCGTTTTGCCCCGTTGCCCCATTTTGCCCCATTTTGCCCTATAAGATGCAGTACATGCTGAAAGACGTTTCATTCTTAGGTGAGCTTCAACCGATATTCTCGGGACTCTATACAAGTCTTTTGTAAACCTAAAATTCGATTAATTTTTGCGAATATTCGTTCGGCTGCATTGAAATTAAAGATGAAAAAGATAAAGAGAAAGTTGGTTTCATGCTTTATTTTAAGGCCAACAGATATTTGAAGCTTTGTAAAACAGTAAAGGAAAAAAGCTATAGTATTATTATTTAATGAAAAAAATGAAAGTATTTAGAAGTATTCTCTGAAACGTTTAACTTTATTTACCATTCCGGCGAGTATCTTGCCCCGGCACTACTACACCCGGAAAAAATTACCATGAAATAGACGACATAGAAAGAGAGTAAGGCCCGCCTTGAATTCGCGTGAGCGAGAGCACAGTGAGCATTAACGGATCGCCGCGAACATAGTCGTAATCATTGACTCTCCAGGCGCATTTCGGGACGTTTAATGCGGCACTAACGGGCCCTTCTTGCTGCGATGAATATAGCGAGAGTTACGAGACCCAGCGAGACATAGGGCCAAAAACGCTTCGGAACGTCTAACGTATTTTCTACTCTAGTTGGAATCGCGAGACATAGGGCCAAAAACGCTTCGGAACGTCTAAGGTATTTTCTACTCTAGTTGGAATCGCGAGACATCGAATCAGGATAGACATGCTTCATCGTACGACTCTCGAAAACTATTTTATTCGTATTTAAAATGTTATCCAAAGATCGCACATTTTTTATAGCTGGAAGCTCAAGATTCGCCGCTGTTGCTTCTAGTGTAAGGAATTTACATTTGTTGTGATCCTCTTCCTGGGGGGGGGGGAGAGAATCTTCTTTTCGAAATCCGTTGACGCCCTTAAGTGACATCGGCTTAGCGTTAAATCGTCCTACATCGTTGCCCGGTGTACTAAACGTTTCTAAATGAATCGTTAATCGTTAACTGTTCGCATAACACGCCCGTCTCGCTTATAAAGTAGTGGTGGCTGATGTACATACACATCCAACTGTCCAAATCGTTGGCTATGAACCTACGAAGAATTGCCGTTGAGTTAAACTCGGATGCCTCCCTCTGTTTTTGGCACTATTTCTCCGTTAGCTTCACTGCCCGATGCGAACAATAAACTCTCGGGGTTTCTGGGAGCTCAGGGCTTTATTGCCAACTCGCTGGTAGTGAAACATACGCGGGTTGCGTTACGTTCCCTCGTTTCATTTCCCTTTCCTCTACTGTCAATTCTTCGCTTGTACGCATACTATCACTACTGTACGGTAAATACATTTTTTTTTCTCTCATCGAGCACGCAGCGATCCCTTTGTTCTCCATGCGAGGACAACGGAAAAGGGACACATGTAACAACGACTAAATAGGTCGACTCGACTCCCCGGATATCTTCGAGATATTTTCAATTTTTCCATCTTTTGTCGAGTCACTCTCGGGTGTTTCTACACACTGCTACATGCGCATCCTATATACAGCTATTCTATATAGCTCCGAGGGTCGATAATTCCGGGCGAAAAGTTAATTGCCACTCTCAGACTTTAGTGACCCTTTGACGAAAACAAAAAAATGATTTAGTGGGACCAATCCCCTTTTTTGAGAGACCAGCGAGGTTTTAAAATGAGTTTTCTATTTGGCAGTTTAACTGCTGGAGGATGACGTCCGGTTATGTCGTGTCACGTTGTAAGGGGGGGGATACAATTTTGATGATTTTATTGCACGGATTAGGTGAAAAAGTATATTGGATATTTTTTCGTCTTCTTGCCTTTCAATTGTTTCTCTGATAGTATATAAACGGTGCGAGAGGCTTCGCGAAACCGGCCTACCGTTTCGAATAATCGTAAAGTGTGATAATGAAATTTAATCGAGCTGAGGCTTAACGACCTCTCTCGTTGCGTTGTCCATTGCCGTGCCTGGCCAGCAGCCTATGATCCAAAGTTCGCTCTTCGTACTTTAATGGACAATTACTCGACAGAAAGAGACAGGGAGAGAGAGAGATAGAGAGTGCTTTAAAACATATGCCGCGGACACCTCGGGGCCCCGAACCCAAAAACGATGATGCACCATTATTATCGTCGACACGTCATTAACTCCGGCTCGGAAACGGTCGCCACACTCTCACTATTCGTATCAGGTTTTAACGCCAAACGAAGGTCCTAAACCGAAAACGGTGGGCTGCGCGGCCTGCATAGGCGCGATAAAATGTTGTTTAGTCGGTTTAATTCTACACCAATGCTGCAGACGGACAGCCGAACCCTTTAAAATTCTCTTGTTCGAGTCCAACTGCTATAACGATTATACAATGTTACGATTGTAACGTTACGAGAGAACGACCGTTTGTTTTACTCCATCTTTTACTACGTACAGACGACAGCCTTCTCATCTGGAATGGGCATTCATACCGAAAGGCAACATTTTTTAAATTAATTGACCTCATTTAATTTTTTAAGCGACGAAGCATCCGAAGAATCAAGCGAATCAGCGCCGAATAACGCTGGTTCCTATCTCTTCTTCGTAGTACTTGAAAAATATCAAAGGAAAAGAGTCTTAACCCGAGGCGTCAATTAGTGACAACCTTCGAAACGTCAAAGTGTAGAAAGATCGGGAATCCCTTGGATCACTCAGATTCGCGATATACTATGATCTATATATATATGTACCGCTCCATATACATATAGTGTGTACCCATTGCATCCCTACTCGCAGATTCGGGTTTCATCGGCAAGGTTTAAAGGCTTAAATGTGCCTATTCCTCCTCTTATTCGAAGCTTCCGCATGTATTTGCAGCCCTGCCTAGTATATCACGAGAGCGAAGAGACGAAAACTACAGAAAGGGAATGACAGGGAGCGGAGTATAAAAAAAAAAGAAATAGAGAGAACCCCAGCATCCGCGGCTCTGATACTTCTGTCCTTTCTGCTGTATAGCAGCAACGATGGTTCCGCGCCACACACTGTTGGTTGTGATTCCGGCGCTCGTAGAGAGAACCAACGGCAGCACAATGGAGCAGAAAACAAGAGGAGGCTCGAAACATCAAAGTACCGGAAGTTATGGGGGATGGAGAACTCGGCGCATCCGGCACAGACTGATAATCATCTGAACGAAATACTTTGTAATCGTTAATTACGAGCGCCGTGCTCGCGCGGCATTCGCCTCTTTATTCCTCTTTTTTATTCTCTCTTGTATATGGTTTTCGCTTTGAGATGCGCCATTTTCGCTGGGACGATTCGCTTTTGCGAGCGGGGCCACTGGAACTTTTCGAGTGGAAGGTTCAGTACTGCCGGTTGAATGAAGATTAGAAGTGGTGTGCTGTGGGTATTTCCTTACTTATCGCCCATGTGCCAATAATAGTACTCGCGCGCGCGATCTGACGTCCTGACGCAAACCAGACACGGCGATTAGAAAGAGTTTTGGCTCATTTGGCAAGTCAATCGTAAACAAACGTCGAAATGGGTCATATTATATTCCACATAATTGAGCACTTTACATATTCGAGCGTACGTTAAATAAATTTAAAAACGGCAAAGATGAAATTAGTAAAGAGTCTTGGATAATATCTTTTGAAAATTTGACAAGCGGTGTAAACTATTTTCTGAGATGAACGTTGTCATGTATACGGGAAATTCTGTTCCGGTCTGGCGATACTAAAATTTATCTACAGGAAACTCTTTTGTGGCTCGAGGGTGACAGGAAAATGCGAAAACTATCTCGTACCCTGAGTATACTTTATAGGCAACGTCACGCTACATAGCGTCGAAATCACCGGCGTCAATTTCAGACGGATAATATAATACTCTCCACTCTTTCTTTTCACATACTGTCAAAACATGTTCGTCCCGTTTTCGCTCGTATACATAGAAATAGTTAATTGACCGTCAATTTTTTTTCCCTCGTCATCTTTTTTCCGGCGTGCATGCCGCGACAATTCGTTTCTCGCGCGCTTCATTTACCACGGCTGTATCACCGAAGGGGCTCTCTGGTGATACAGTCGAGCTGTCGGAAGAGCGTCGAAAGAAAAGTTTTCAACTCCCCCGTCGAGGCAGCCTCCTGAACGGGGGTGAAAATGATGTCGAACTCGTCGATGATACTCGGTGAAATTTTGGCGAAATCTCTCGACGCCTCATTTGAGCCTCCTTCGCGAGCGGAAGCGGCAGTCAACAAAAAAAAAAGTTCTTACGAACAAATGTGTGCACGCGGGGAATACAGCCGGATTCAGCGACTCGAACGTGTGCCTGATGAATTTCCATCGTCGATAATACTGTCATATCGGTCGCTTCTCAACGATCATAATGAAAAATCGTTTCTTTCACTAGATTTTCACCGTTGTAAATTTAAAAGCATGCGGGTATATATTGTCATTCTGAATCGAAAGTACAACCTCTAATCACTCGTCTAGTACCGAGAGTTTCACATAAAAATTTACGACACTCGGGCTCAAATTTGTGCTCGTAAATTCTAGATTTCCAGATTTTTTTTCGTAGAAGTGTAGATATGTATACAGAAAATAGAGATCCTTCGTTTTGGCTCGTGCCGTGAACCGCACCAGGAAATAAACGTGAGTTATCATTATCATCGATAACTTATAACTTACAAGTGCGAGAGAGAGAGAGAGAAATTTCACTGGTGGCTTCATAGTTACAAGTAAAATTCTTCGTTTACCCGCGTGTTAATAAGAACAACGGGAGAATGAGGGACATAGCCGCTGCTGCCTTCCCGGTTGAACGTTATAAAATCTGAGGGACCGCAAAAACCGCAACACGCCGAGCTCTCTCGCGCGGTTTTATGCACTCTCGTCGAGGGTTCAAGTAGCAAGTTCAGTGGCCTTGATAGCAAGTTTCTACTGGTCTTCGAGCCGATTGTCGCGGTATCGCGGTTCCGGACTGCGTTCATCACGTTTTTCTTATGAAACTCTATACCTACTATCGTACAATTTATTACATCGAATGTGCATTAATTATGTAAAAATATGAGATTGCGGAGAATTTTTTAGAACAAAAATTTAACAAAAAGGTCTGTTGCAAATGGTATATCGTTACTAATATAACTATCATTACTACTATAAGCTCAACGGTCGCGCACGAGTTATGCCGGTCACACGGATCAATGGCTATTATAATTGTTGTTATATTCTGCTGTACTGTATTTAAGAGATTTTAAAACATGTCAACTTTTGTCTGATATATAGTTTTTTAATCGAACGCTCTAACCTGTATGTCCCCGTCTAGTTGAAATCGATGAGTTGATGTAGGCTAAGTTGAAGATTCGATCGGGCTTATTGAAGATCGCCCATCGGCAACATCTATACGGGTCATTGTCTTCGTCTTCGCGGCATTAGCGTGGCCGGCAGGCCGAAGTGTACAGCGAATGATGCATCGAGCCGAGTTACGCTTAGGTGTGGGAGGGTAGGTACCTAGACTAGACGTGTCTAGTGCGCGTTAACGGGCGTCAGGTGGCTCGAGACGAACCATCAACGAGCGTTCCAGACTTATCCCGTATTCAATAGCGATCCTCGTATCACGACATAGTTCGACTGCGCCTACCTATTACGAGTCAGACTGGCCAGAGTCGTGACGCGAATAATTCCGATACTATGTAGGTATAGTTGTCGCAGAAAACAGGAGAAACAATGGTTGAGCTATTAAAAAGGAGAGTTTAAAATAAATGATTATTATTAATTTCACAAACTTGTCTACCGTTGTCGCAAAATCTGCGCCATAACTGAGCGTATACTGTATGGGTATTTGCGGTCTCAATACAAATGTGTAGTGTGCGTACCTACTGTGCGACTATAAACGATAGACAGCCCGCAACGCGTACCGAACACACACACACACACACACACGTTCGTGAATTAGTACTCGAGCATTTGCCCCGGGGTTATTACGTCATAACTGTAGGAGCACCTGGAGGCAATAGTTGGGGCACGTAGCGACGAGACCTGTCATCCGATTTATTGAGCGTCTGGTTCGATCGGGAGTACCGTCGAGCCAGACGACCAGACGAATTTGGTGCTTTGGCCCAATCCAAAGCCGAATCGCTTGAATACCGCATATACCCCCGATAACCGGATTCTCTGTGTTGAACATCCGATTTTACGAGAGAGACGCGCATACGGCTAGCGAGAGGACAAATATAATGTAGGTGGCGGCGGCTGTATCTCGAATATATCTCTCTGCGGCTTCGGCTGTAGAAATTTATTGCCACTCGGGACTCGGTGCCGACGACAGACAGATATATATTCATTACGTTAAATAAAGCTTCATTATATATTATAACAAATTTTACAAAACCATGTCGAATTTACGATGTCATTCGACTAGTCGAAGATAGAAAACGAAAATAACATAGTTGTCTCATCGGTATTTGCAGTTAAGGACTTTGACCATGTAGCGTAATGCGTAATGAAACAAGATTCATTAAATTTACCGAGTAGATTTTATACTTTTATCATAGCTGCAAATTCTCTGCTTTTCCCTGCCGCTAGCTGATTACATTTAAAGCGGAAAGGGTAGTGGGTAGGTGGGTAGCCCTGGTTGCGTTTCTCCGGACATACGTCGTAAAGAAAGAGACCTCGGTGAACCATAAAATATTAAATATATTAGATTTATAAGACTCCTTCTCGTCTCTTCGCTCCTCTCTTCGGGAGTGTCTCACCCGCGATGCTATATGCATCCGTCTGTGTGTTGCGAGTTTTAGAAAGAGAGTAGACAAAAACGGCTATGATACTGACAAAGACAGGGATAAGAGCATAAACGTATTTACTCTGGCTCAGCATAATATCGCGGGCTTTATAACCAATAAAAGTTAAAGCTGACACTTCTGTTCTATCGGGCTGATGCGTCAATGCTTTAGTCGTCGTCGTGGTGGTGGTACATACTAACCGGGCTGTCTTCGTTCGCGACCGACCAACGTTCAGACACGCCGTAATATATCTTGCGTCGAGACATTTCGTCATTAACGTCAGGGACAGGCTGTAATAATTATTTCATACATCTCAACTTAATGCCATTGATACTACCCGTGTCGTTGATAGAGAGTGAATATTAATTGACGAAACGAGAAATTCGGGGGGCATTAGAGGTACCGAAAGTATTTTTTATATATAAAATTTATTCACAAAATTCAATTAACAACGTCGTTTGTACAATTTATTTCGACGGTTGATTCAACTATAACAATTTTGATAGGCGAGTGTCCCCTAAACGCTGGGTATAGTAAATTGAACTATATTACTATCACTGCAATACTGTTTAGCAAGAACGTTGGCGAAGCCCGAAGAACAACCATATATCGTCGAACAATAAAGATTTTTATTAAAAGATAAACCCGCTCACAACCATGACAATTGTCGTACGGTAGTTATGTCCGGGGTCGTCGCAATTAGAAGTAGATATTTGCTCAGTTGATATCTTCATTGGATACGTCTCGCCGTAACGCGCGAAATCGACGCGAAGAGTTTTATCGTCCACCGGAGGCTCAGCAAGAAGACCAAGTGATAGAAAAGAAGAAGAGGAAACGATCTAGGAATACGATAAGGAGACAGAGAAATTTCCGATGAAATTTCGTATCGAGCTAAGCTTCTATCGGAATGCGAGACGACGCGCCCGTTAAAATTACGAGCTTATCCTCACGCGTCCCACCCCCCACGTTTGTACGAGAAAATACGTTCCACCCAGCAAACCGGAAGTTCGAGTCGTCTATGTCGACGACTCTTTTCCCGACAATGTAACATCAGTAGCATCTTCGAATCTTTACCCCGACAACACAACTACTACTAGGTACTGAAACTACTGTTACCCGATACGGGTTTTAACTCCACTGGGGTATCCGTCTGGACGCGATTCGGATCGGGTTTTACGCTACTTTTATCGCTCCGAATCAATCATACAGAATAAAAGTAACGAGAACTACGCAGCGGGAGAAGATGGTAACAGTTGTAGTTATACTACCCACTTGATTTCACGTCAACTGGATCGTAAGGATTGAAGTTAACGTTTCATGAAGGAGGTACATACTGTTTATTAGAAGTACGTTTGTGCATTATGTATTTTCTCATTTTACGCTGTCATTTTTCAAAGTCACATTGTCAGATGTGGTTAAAAAAAAAAAAAAAAACAACAACAACAACAAGCAAAATTGCAATGTAATTGTGTATTTTTTATTTTTAGAAGCAGTGCAAAAAAAAAAGGTCGTTGGCAACACTGTCTGCCGCGAAATTTCCCTTGCGAATTGAACGATGTTTAATCGAGACATTCCTTTCGCCCTATCCAAGTAATTATAACTTCTTACCTGAATGACGAACGATAATATTGTTGGTAATGATGAATGGCTGTTGGCTGTACACACAGGGGCTTGCCAAGGATCGTGTATGGGTAGGGTTGAGAATCTCATCCCCAAATTCGTAGCGGCGTGAAAAGGCGTCGAGATGCGATAGCGAACAAGCACGGAAGAGACGAGAGTGGGACCACCCCCGGGTTTTCGCTTCGTCGTGGCGTTGAAGGGGTTGCGCGATAAAGCCTTCGAGAGTCGGTCGGGTTAACGGGCGAGGAAATCGGCGCGTTGTACTAGATGCATACACATAGAGCTCGATAGAGAGTCCTACCGAAGGTTCTATATACATATACGAAGAAGATAGGGCAACAGGAAAGCGCGAACGCGTGCGGTGATGAACGGTCGCCACCGCCCGTATAAATTAACTTCCCCGTGACAGTTAGATTAATTGTTCGTTACCGAGCTCTCGACCAAACTATATCTGTATCGTATACATACACAAAAGCATCTATCTATCTCTCGCCGTCTATGCTCTTTCGCTTCTGTTTTCGTGGGATTGAAATTATCGATCGATTCTCTGGTTCTATCAACCCGACATTTAATACAACAATAAACTCGCACCCCCTTTGTAACAATAAACACACCGCTTACACGTTATGTAAACTACGCGAAACGGGAATGGAGGCATCAAATTCCTACGTACGGCGACATTATACACAGTCACCTCTCGACTTGTTTTGCGAGGGGATAGGGGAAACCGGAGCAAGATGGGCCCCCCGGGGCGAGATGGGCTAGTGAAAAATCGGGCCGATCCGGGGCGTAATGGGCCACCCCAAAATGATTTAAAAACATATGAAAACCTGGAAGGAAAGATAAAAACCTTTCGTAGACAATGACAGAAGCAGAGAAAACGCAAAATAGGGAAGCGGTGCAAAATGGGGTACCTGAAAAAAAATATTGAAAAAATTACGGGTAGCCCGTTTCGCCCCAGAAAATGTTCTTTTTGGAACCGGTTATAAAACCTATGAAAATATCATTGTTGGGTG
>JAPYZD010005251.1:0-10142 GCA_030522725.1 Ichneumoninae sp. B BG-2022a | reverse complement strand
GTTAATAACATTTTGAAATTATTATTATGCACAATTAGTCTTTTCAGTGCCTATAATAAGTATGAATTTTTTCAGATTTTTATAACATCGGGAAGTGTTGGCAATTCTTGCCCGAATTTCTCGAATTTAGGCGAAATGAACACCACTTGCTGGGGCTGCCTTAAGAATATACTCGTGGGGCTATTAAAAGCCATCGGTGCGGCTTAATAGTTTAGCTGATATTAATATTTTCGCAGCGCCGATGATATTTTTCCGTGAACGATTATTTGTCGAGCGGTCGAAACTGCCGACGGATCGAGTCTCTTCCACGGTTCGATGTCGCGATATCAATCGGTATCTGCTTCTACCGTCGTCGATCTAAGTCGTCACATAATCGACGCTAATTCCGACCGCTCGGATTTTATACGAGCTTTTAATTAACGCAACATTTTTTCGGCCCTTGCGCCTTCGCGTGTCGAGCATAAAATCCGAAGAGTTATCGCCGCTGCACGTCGAAGAGCCTCGCCTGGTGCGTCACTAGGCCCGACCTCGCCGCCGAGCGACGAAAAGCAAAAAAAAGCACGTCGTCAAAGGTAAAGAGAATCTCGGTGCTTCGGTGCAGCGAAGACTGGCGCTCAAGTAAAAAAAAAAATCTTACGAGCCAAGAAAAATCTCGTCGCTCCGTAGCAAGACTGTAAAAATAAATTGGAAATGCAATGTACTGGAAATTGAAATTTGCTTACATTACTCACATGAATTGAATACCAATGTACTTTTTCGTAAAATTGAAAACACGAGATATTAAAATTGAAAATTTTTGAGCTGAGTTTTATATAAAATTTACTGTAAAAATTCCATGGCACATGTGTGTTGAAATAGAAGAAACTTTACGTCCAAAAAGCTTCCGATACTATTCGTACATTTTCAAACATTTTTTTAGAGTCGAGCTTCGGCAAAGCAAAATACTGGCAAAAATAAAACTAGATTAATGTATTCGAAATAATGGGGGGGGGGGGGGTTAGAAAAATCTCGTCACTCTCTAGCAACACTGTAAATAAAACATTGTAACTTGAAATTTGCTTACATAACTTACATCAATGTGCTTTTTCATAAAATAAAAAACACCGAATGTATAAAAGTAAAAATCTTTGGTGCGCAATTTACAAAAAATCCCATAAAAAAAAAGTACTGTAAAGTTGCAACGCACATGTGTATAACTATAAATGAAACATCAGAAACAGATTTATGTAACGAAAAAGCATCCGATACCATTGAATAATGTTCAAACAAAATTGTTTTTCAGTTTCGTCGAATTAAAATCCGGGCAGAGACAAAAATAGTTCAATGTATTCAAAATAACGAAAAAAAAAAAGTGAGATATTCTACCTTGGCGGGCTAGGTCAGCCTCTTCGATATCAACTTCCGCGTCTCGCCCCCGTTTCCCAGTGCGTTCCTATTCGCCGTCATTGGTGTGAACCTGGCATATCTCTCAGAGCTCTCCTTTCGTTTCGTACGAATTTCTTATGTTCTCCTTCCTCCTCCCCGCGGGACCGCCCGCGCGTCGGCGAGGGGGTCAACGACGTCGACGTTCGAGCGCTTATTTGTTACTTGGTCCCAGCGTCGGTCGCGGCATCGGGATGAGACATCGATTTCTTCGACGTTCCGCCGATATAGCAAATATCGCCGTACCAGCACGCCGGCACGTACCCAAAATCTCGATAAATACTTCTCACAAAAATTCCTCGCAAAACATATATATATATATAATATATAATATATAATATGTATATATATCCGCTACGGTAGGCCACTTCCGGGTACGGCGTCGCGAGCGAAACTAAAAAAGCAGAGTTGGAAAAAATAAATAAAAATTTTCCCCTCGATGACGACGACTTCCGGTTCGGGCGTTCGAAACTTTTCTCTCTCCTCCTCCCTCGACCCAATTTTTTATTTATTTATCGACGCCCTTCCGATTTATTTTTATTTATTTATCGACGCCCTACTGTGAGTCAAGCGGAAGCGGTGCGAAAACTCGTGTCTTGAAAAAAAGAAAAATCCCTCTGCACAGCTAGTGTCCGATGACTTCCGGTTCGGGGGTCCTCGAAGCTTCAATTTTTCCACGACCCCGACTTTTGAGAGGCGAAGTGCCGAAGAGTATTTTTCTTAATGTCTCTGTCTCTCTCGACTCCCGAACGAACTCGTCCGACGAAAGTCTTTCCTCGCCTCCCTCTCGCCAATTGCACTTGTCCGCACAGACTCGTCTCTCCGCGATGCGCCGATTTCTCTCCTCCTCCTCGCGGTGCGTGCGAGCCGTTGAGAGCGAAGAAAAAAAAAGCGCGCGCCGCGAACTCGGGAGGGGATGAGCTGCACGCCGTTACCGTCGCCGCACGGAATTTCCGACACACGTGAGAGGGACGCCCAGGCGACTCTCGGCCCGGTATGTTTACAAATCGTACCGAGCGGCGATCCGACCGTTGCAACTGTCCTCTCGCCGTCTCCCTCGAGCCCGTTTCGCTCCGCGCTGGTTCCTGTCACGTTGCGTCGTTCCCCACCTACGCGGGACCTACGCGAATCGTACTCGGTCGCACGGAGAGGCGCGCGCGCACAAGAGCCCGAGAGAGTAACGACTTATGTCTCCTGCATTAAATTAAGAAAAAATGCCGACGATACCGAAACGAGAGTTAAAAAAAAAAACGTTAGAGCAAGATTATCTCCTTCGTTTTATTCGCTTCTTTCTTTTAGTCCGATGTCTCAGCGAGACGGTCGGCGACGCCGTCGTGTACTTCCTTTCTTTTCTATGCTTCCTTATTCGTCGTCTCTCGACCCTTCAGGGTGGGGGGCGCCGCCGCACTCCTCCTCCCCCTCCCGCCCCGCCCAACGCCGCGACCCTTCGATCGACTCGTACACGCGACTCTTCTCCACCGCACACTCGCGAGCAAACTTCCTCGCCGCCGCAGCCACCGCTAAACGCGACGCACACACCGAAACCCGTTCGCCTCTTCGCCTTCTCTCGAACGATTACGATGATCTCTACACGCGAGCACTTCGACTCGCCCGGCCGGTATTGTCGGGCTGCTTGACAGTTTTCTTTTTATTTCTATGTTTTTTTTAATTTATTTACTGCACAGAGCCAAGCCGAATGCTTCGAGCCTCTCCGCCTCTTCGCTTCGGCTCGAATGACGACGATGATTCTACGCTCTAGCTTAGGTGCTTCGTTTTCGACTCGCCCTGCCGGTATTGTCGCCCCGCTTGACAGGTTTTATTTCTATGCTCTTTTTTTATTTCTTACTGTCCTCGACTGTCAGTCTTCCTCGGTGATTTTTTCCTGCTAAAGATTATGTTGACGGGAGAGCCTTGACTCCTATTCTTCAATCGTTGGCAGCGACACACACGCGCGCGCTCTCACACACACACACACACACACATACACACACACACAGAGAGCATGCACGGTAGTTCACAGACTTTCCTTCCTTCTCACTCGGCCGTGCGCGTTTCTTTAGCCCGGAGCCTCGTCTCTCGTTGATAATCCTCCCCTCTTTTCCACCGAGTCGAACCGTTTTACACTGGCGAAGCACCCTGTAGACGCGGAGCACTGAGAACTCGATTTTTGTCACTGCCGGCCTCGGGAGACACACACACAAACTTTGATTATTGTCCTCCGCCGGATTAGATAAGAGGAGGAGAGCACTGTGCGAGGCTGCCCCCGAGCACCGCGGACAAGGACTCGCGGAACGGTGACACTATAAGTGACGAACGGACGATGTTCAAGAGGGTTGTTCGATCATCGATACGCGCCGACTCGATCCTATCGACGTCGTTCGAGATATTCTTTTTTTTTTCTCTCGGTAGGTCGGGATTCATTTTTTTAAATATTTTAACTTTTTGTCGTACGGGGTAGACTGCGGGTTAATTGTTGAGAGAGTTATTGTTTGTTTTTATTTGACAAATGATCACCGTTTGGCATACTTACGATAGCGTCTGCGAGTGAACTTTGCTCCGTGGCAATTTGTACCGGCGATGATGAAGTCCGAGCGGGTTGAAAGTATGGACGACAGATGGCGCTTGCAGTCCACTGTGGAATCGAGCCATTCGGGGCACGGAAGATCGTCTGAAATTTATGCGGAGAAATACCGACGGAACAGGTCGGCCCGCAGATTAGCTCGATTGGTAGGTCACGATATAACGTTGAGAAGAAAAAATTATAATTCGTCGAATTTATTGCGGGAGTAATGATTTTATTTTGCCTAGGTACGAACGCGGAAACACACTTGGCGTTTCGTTGCTTCGAGTTATATTTATAAACATGCTTCACTGCGCGTTGGATATCGGTTTTGTTCAGCGCCGCATGCGATATTTCTCAAATTTACCGCGTCACAATTTTGTACATCTTGCGGATAATTATGATTTTTTTTTACATAAGTCGTGTTTCTATGTATGTGTGTTCGTGTGTCTCGTGTGAATTTTGCGAGTTCGATGTATAATGAATTCTTTCGGCGTGGCGATTAAGTTAGCCACTTGCCATTCGGCAATTGATCGTATGCTTCTCGCCTCCTCCCCGACTCCAATTTATCTATCAAACTATTTTTTTTTAATAGCCACCGGCCGGGGAGAATAAAATGCACCTACACGGTCATTCGATTATTCGTGAAATCGATGTTGTTATGTACAGAAAACTTTTCACTGCAGTGGCGATTTGCATTGCTTGCAATTTTCCATTCGCTCATTGAACTCCTCGATCTGCAGGGTCATCTCGAAGAAGTTGTAACGATCGTGAATGTTTCTCGTCGCTGTGCGCAATATCTCTTGGGGACTCGCACCTGGCACTGTAACAAGAAAAAAAAGCATTAGCAATCGGATCTTGCGTATTATTTTCTGCAACGAATCCATGAGAAGTGCCACACTTCGTGCATGTAAGGCGTGACAAAAGTGGCGCTTTATAGCAAGGCGTACTGTAATCGTGCTGCGCACACCCACGATTTTAGTTCCCTCACACTAATTATACTTCTCGCACGCGGATTTTACTTCTCGCACACTAATTATTCTTCTCGCACGCGGATTTTACTTCTCGCACGATAATTTAACTTCTCGCACGATAATTTAACTTCTCTCATGATAATTTAACTTCTCGCACGATCATTTTACTTCTTGCACGATCATTTTACTTCTTGCACGATAATTTCACTTCTCGCATGATATTTTTACTTCTCGCATGACAATTTTACTTCTCACATGCTAACTTTACTTCTCGCACGCTAATTTCAGTTCCCGCATGTTAATTTTACTTCCCGCACGCTAATTTGACTTCACTTTTGCTCCACTCATTACCAAAAATGTTATACGATTCTAATGCGGTATAGCGAACTCGTATTGCAAGTTACAATTAAATCGTCACAAGTTCCAGTGGGAATCAACTCACTGATAGCTAGATGGGCCGAGAGCGCAGTCTTGTCCAAGGACAGCGCCCAGATTCTCAGATTGTGAACTTTGACGACACCGCCGATCTGCATGAAGGTGCTCTCGACCTCGGAGTACTCGAATCCCTTGGGAGTTCCCTCCATGAGGACGTTCATCACGTCCTTTATTATCGCCACCGTCGTGAACAGGACGAGGATCGAGAAGAGGAACGTGCAGATCGGATCCACGATTTGCCAGCTCGGCTGAAATTTCCCATATCAGCATTATTATACTTATCGCAAATTTCGATTATCGATCTCGCACGAACTTTCGTCGTACCTTGAAATAAATAATCAACGCGGCGATGAGGACGCCCGTGCTCTGAATGAAATCACCGATCACGTGGATGTACGCCGCCCTGACGTTGATGTTTCTCTTCTCCTCCTTGCCGTGAGCCTCGTCGGATTTGCCGTGACTGTGGCCGTGCCCATGTCCGTGACCACCACCGTGACTGTGCCCATGCTGATGAAGGGTCAGACCCATTCTGCAACGAGAACACGGTGCCGATGAGAAATTAATCGCCCTGTCGGCTCGTCACTTATCGCAGCTAACAAAAATCGGTATCAAGAGACGCGGTAGCGGCTAGACGCCAAGTACTTTAAAAAAAAATTTTAAGCGAGCGAAGGACGCTACCAAGTAGTTATATTCCAAAATGCCAAGTAGTTATACTCCAAAATGCCAAGTAGTTATACTCCAAAATGCCAAGTAGTTATACTCCAAAATGCCAAGTAGTCATACTCCAAAATGCCAAGTAGTTATACTCCAAAATGCCGGAAGTATTTCTTTACTCTACGTTACCAAGTAGTTATATTCCAAAATACCAAGTAGTTATATTCCAAAATACCAAGTAGTTATATTCCAAAATGCCGGAAGTATTACTTTGCTCTACGTTATCTCACAAATAAATCATCGGATCGAAATGATAATAAGATTTTGCTTCCTCGTGGAGGAAGCTTTTTACTATAGATATTACGTTACGAGAAAGGGAAGTGCGTGGTTTTCGCTGAGTGCGAAGTTTAGGAAGAAATTAAACGAGATGAAAATCGGCTCCAATCCGTGTATAATACAATACTTTTTTTTCCAATTTCGTTACAATAACCACATTTTTTGCGTCGCAAAATTGTTAGATTCAATTATTGCCAATGACTATTGATGAATAATGACTTTTGGTCATTTTGGGGGATTTTTCGCCCGCGATGCACGCAAGCCATGTGGTTATTTTAGGGAAGTCGGGGAAAAAGAAAAATCTTTACGCGATTGCCGCTAATTGTGTTACATGGAAAAAATAAAAAAATAAATAAAAGTGAACATAATCTTGGTAGCACTAACACGAGATTTACCGCAACTCCGACCGCCGATGTGATCAGCATCACCTCCGCGTCGAGGTCGAAATTCTCGTGGATCACACGCTCGACCGCGAGATACAGAAGAATGCCTGTGACCACCCAGATCATCAGAACCGAAGTGAGAGCTCCGATTACCTGAAATTTTTTAAAATTATTTTTTAAACAATTTTTTTAAATTATTTTTTTAAACAATTTTTTAAAATTATTTTTGAAATCTTTTTTTCTACTAGCTGTCGGTATGGGCGTGACATTTTTTTTGGGATTGTGGAAGAATTTTGCTGAATGCGTTATAGTCGTCATTTACCTCTGCTCGGTACCAGCCGAAGGGCATTTTTCTCGTCGCGGGCCTCGCGGACATCCATATCGAGAAAAGTGATATGAGAAAGGAGGCGAAGTCGGTGAGGAGATGCGCGGCGTCCGTAGCGATCGCTAAACTGTTCGATATCACTCCACCTGCGCAGACAAAAAGGACGTTTACAAAAATAATTATAATTTAATACGAAAAAAAATTGCTTTCGAGGAGAAGCCATCGATTCGTCCTTAACCAATCACAAATGAAACAACTATTTTTTTTCTCTTTATATTCTGTTATTTTTTTAGTTTTAGTCTTATTATTATTTTCTCATCTTCTCATCCTTAAAATAAAAATAAAAATCGTTTTCCGTCGACTTACCAACTATCTCGGCTATCATAAAGATGACGCACAGTATACAGGCGATGATGAGCTTCTTGCGGGCTTTCTTGTCGATCTCTTCGTTTCGTTCCCTGTGACAATGGTCTTCCACTGAAAATTAAGTGAAAAGTGTAATAAAATTTTGCGGATCAAATGCAGTTCATTTAAAAATGTTATATTAATTATTACGATGAGCGGGATTCTGTTGATAATCAGCCGGTAAATTGTCATCCGGCCCGAGGCCCTTCACGACGGTGCAGCATCCAGACAATTTTCCGTGAACGCAAAAAATCACCCTCTTCGAAGGCGCATCGTTGTCCTCCGGTTCGTTGTTGTTCGGCGGAATACTCGTGCCGTATCCAAACACCGCCTGGTCTTTGAACCTGAAAAAAAAAAAAAAATCAACGGTTCTGATCAAAATAATTACATCAATCATTTTTATATGACATTGATATTAAAACAAAATAAAAATACAACAAATAAATGAATCCAAAGTGTCCACGCAACGGCAAAAATTCAACATCAACAGTTCCGATCAAAACAATTCTATCGAACGATGATTTTTATTTTACATTGATATCAAAATAAAGTAAAAAAATAAAATTGAAAAAAAAATGCGACTTGTCTACGCATCGTCAAAATTCAATATCACCGGTTCGGATAAAAACAATTCTATCGCTCGATCATTGTTTTACATTAATACTAAAATAAAATTACATTTTTTTAAATGCAATCTATCTACGCAACGTCATCGCCATGGCCTTGAATAAAATCCGGTTCCGCGTGTAGGAAAATCGATCGTGCGAATAAAACTGCACGCCTGCAATCGGTACTTTAAGCGATCGTGCAAGTGCATTAATTGAAAAATAAATGTAAAATCTTATGTAAGCATCCCTCCGGGTTGCTTATGTAATACAACTTGTATAACTCGCATACGCGATGAGCAACGAGGGAGGTGGCTAAAAAAAATGAATTATTCAGTTCGATCACTTGCCCGTTCGCAAAGAGGTGTCCCGCAATATCTATAATACGACATACGAACATTCCAACAAATCGTAGATATCGATAGCTTCGAAACTACTTCTCGGAGGACACCGGCGATGCACGATATGAATTAATCAGAGGATACTTCCGTTCGGGCAACCGAATACATTATTTCATCAACGTGCGTACATATTGTATATATATATATATATATATATATATATATATATATATGCATTTAAGGAATACAAATATCTGGTGACGATTCATGGGGAATTATTGTCTCACGCAAACCCCGATGCGTAAAAAACGCTACTTGAACTGGACGATATTTAATAGTAGTTTGTTTGCGATTGCCGAGATTCGAGCGTTCGACTGTGTCTATGTGTCGCATATTATCTGAGCGTAGGTGTCGATCTTGTTATTCTGTTATCAGCTACACAGAATTACTTCATATCTCTCATTAGTGATTTATCGTAAATGCCGTGTGCAAATACGAACCGCGAGAACGTCCGCTTAATATATTACAGTACGTAGTCTGAACTATGTTTAAACATTTTTTGATGAAATTAATATCTTTTCCTTCGTCATAGAGGAAGTTTTTTTTTATTAATGTTAAATAACTGGTTGGTTGTTGCGGCTTGGGCGCTTCGGCGCCGCCGCTTCACTTCCGGTTGGAAAATATCATTTTTCGACCGGAAGAGATGTCGTACCGGAAATACGTCACTTCCAGTTTGAAAATGTCATTGTTCGACCAAAAGTGACGAAATACCGGATGTACGTCACTTTCGGTTTGAAAATCTCATTTTTCAAACGGAAGTGGCGTCACACCGGAAATACGTCATTTCCGGTTTGAAATTCTCATTGTTCGACCGGAAGTGATGAAATACCGGAAATACATCACTTCCGGTTTGAAAAACCTCATTCTTCGAATGGAAGTGACGTTACACCGGAAATAGGTCAGTTCCGGTTTGAAAATATCATTTTTCGACAGGAAGTAACGACATACCGGAAATACGTCACTTACGATTGGAAAATCTCAGAAGTGACGTCACTTCCGAAGACGTAGGGATCGTTAAAAATTGGGACAATCAACCCAACAAACAACTTT
Source organism: Ichneumoninae sp. B BG-2022a (assembly GCA_030522725.1). NCBI lineage: Eukaryota > Metazoa > Arthropoda > Insecta > Hymenoptera > Ichneumonidae > Ichneumoninae sp. B BG-2022a. Next base: position 592 of record JAPYZD010005251.1, on the reverse strand, counting down.
CCAAAGTATATAGTACATTGGGGTGAGGGATGTAACAAACATCCAAACAAACAAAAACATATAAGATTCGCCAATAGTTTCACTGATGTACTCTATAATTGAAGCACCGTTCGACGCCGCGTCCGCATCGACGTCTAATCGACCGGCAACTAATCAACAGCCCGCTCTTCCATTCAGAAAATTCATCACCGAGCCCGATCTAATTTCGATCGAACGTCGACGATTTTTGTTCCGCTGCTATCAACAAAACAGTCGATCGACGACCGGCAGGCAATTCAGAAAAAAAAATCTCAGCGCAGCTCGACCAACTTTAAGGAGGGAGTCTCGCTGCGCGCTTACTTCGCACAAGTTCGACAACAATAAGAGAAAATTCCAAATACTTCTTCATGGTGTAAAAATCTGAAAAAAATCATGCATACTAAAGGTACTGAGAAGATTAATTTTGCATAATAATAATTGCAAAATGTTAATAAAAAATTCATCAAAAAATTAGTTGGTTAACAAATTACCCGGCAACAAAACTTTTTTTTTTACGAAAATGATTCGTTTATTTTTCTGAATACGTATGAATTTTTTCAGATTTTTAAGTAAT
>JAPYZD010005250.1:0-10146 GCA_030522725.1 Ichneumoninae sp. B BG-2022a | reverse complement strand
TGGTAATTTTAGAAAATAATCAAAATTCCATAAAATCTGATCCCTTCGGTAGATTTCGGCCAAATTCAATACCAAAGGTCTTTGATAAAAATACTATATCCGTGTGCAGTTTTATGATGACAGCTTAAAATTTACGAAAGTTAGAGCTACCACAGACTTTTTTCAAAAATTTCGAATTCCCGTAAAATCCTGAAACGGGTCGCAATAGTTTCATGAAAATTATATCGAAGGAGGAGACGTGACAACTCTACTAGTGTACAAAATTTGAACCCGGTATCCCAAGCCGTTTCCGAGTTATAGTCGTTCTAAGCGATGCACGCTGTCACACACGTACACACACACACATATACATACACACACATCCGGACGCTAGGTAAAAATCACATTTCTTAACGTTTTCGACCATTTTTAGAACGCTGACATTAAAATCTCGAAAAAAATTATTTCATCAAAACATAGCTTCCTCTATAAGGAAGCAAAATGGGCGGGAAAAAGGAATCTATAAAAAGAGAAACACCGATGAACTTATTCACCGTGAAACAACGTCGATGCGGATAATTTTATAATAGATATGGGTTTATATCGAGCATATAGGACAATATCTCTAACGATCGTTCGCTGCGGGTGTTCTGTCAAAGAGAAAAGCTCAACGATCTGAACGGAACAATGTGGAAGTGGTAGAAACAGGGGGAGGGGCGGAACGCGCGACACAGGATGTACTTCCGGTTGACCTGCGACAGCCTATGGGCTGCCCCAAAAATTCAGATCGTTTTTTTCGGAGGCTGAGGTCGTTCGGAAACGAGCCGGAAATTCACGTTGGTGAGATCGATATTCACGTATAACTCTTCTTCCTCCGCAGCATGTCTCTCTTTCCGTTCTGCTCTGTCGGTTCGCCTCGCCGATTCGCTTCGGCAACACCGACGCGGCCTAGTATAATATATCTGACTGTATGAATGAACCCCTGTTATCCCTAAACGGACCCCCCACCCATATACATCATCCCTGACCAGTCACGTATCAGCCGTTCCTCGACTTCAACAAAAAATTTATCGGCGTTAACGAACTTTGAAAAAACATGATAAAATCAAGAGACACGGTGGCGTCTAGAGACCAAGTTAAGAAAAGATACACTGATAAAAAAACACGGTTGAGTCAACTAAAATTCGGGCAGGGACGTTCAACTAAATATTTTTGTGGTACACCTAAAAAATTGGTTAGTTCAACAATTTTTTGGTTGATTTCACAAAAATATTTTTGAGCCATTAAAATATTTTTGAGCCATTAAAATATTTTGTTCGACCAGCAAAATATTTATTTCAACGTGCCTGCCCGAATCTTAGATTATTCAACTGTACTTTTTTATCAGCGTAACTGGACAAAGAGACCGACCCTGTTATATACCAAAGTGGCGTTTTAAAGGGTCTTAAAAATTTCAAACTGAACAAAAATTAAAACGCAACTTTTTTATGAATTTTGTTTACACTACACGGAGAAAAAATGGTTTAGCTGCTCTTTCAAAATGAGATTTGCTGACAATGACCTCGTTCCCGAAGCAAAACGATTAGTAGTGGCAGCCAAAAATTACTACGTAGAAGCAATTGGTTTTGCTATCGCGACGAACCTTTCTTGTTACTGCGACGATTTAGTTTGCTATGAGAACAAACGACGCCTGCTTTAATTTGCCGGCTGAGTAATGACTGGTAATAGTTTCCTCGCAACCTGCAAGCTAGTGAATGAATAAAAAAAAATTAGACGAAGATAATTTCACAAAATGTGTCTTATTTATTTTAAATCAAAACTTAAGGGGGGAAAAACGAAAGAATAGAAAATTATAGAAAAAAATGAGCTTTTCGGGATTATTCAATGTAAATTTTGGTCAGGGCTCTCTATCACCGGGTTATTCTGGTTAAATGCATGTCTCAGTCCGAAGTTCGTCGCCGCTCATGAGTAAAAAGAAATGAATGAATCCTCGAGCTCCGTCCGCGCGACCGTCGGATTGCATAGCTCCCGACAAGTGAAAATTAATTTCAATGCGTACGCGGTGTTTCGGTAAATATGTATGAGAAAGGGAAGCTTTGTAAAAAAAAAGAGAAAAAATAATAAAGAGTGGCGGAGCACCAGAGTCCTGAGGTGGGCCGCTATTTCGTGGTGAAGAAAGCTTCGGCTCTCTCCCACCCGCTCGCTTTGTACGAAAAATGGCGAGTGGAATAGGAGGTACGCGAGCTGCTGCTGTGCTGCCGAAGGCATGCACGTACGGGCCGTAAGATCGTCGGGGGAGCCGGAAATTCGGCGCTCCGTCTGCGGTCTGCGAGAGAACGAGTTCGCCAAACGGGCCTACCTCGAATTTCCCGTAGGAATATATAGAATTCTTGGCATTCCACCGGGCCAGACTCGCTTCCCTCCGGCTTCTGCGCCGGCCTCACCAATTCCCGGAGGCAAAAAAGTGCACGGTGTCTTGTACTCGAGAGCCGAACGGCGAGCTCGAATCGAGTACACTCCGACGGGAAAAAGTCTATCCGACAGATTAGACAGACTCTTAGCCCTGTACAGTCGAATTTCTGGTCGAATTTGCAAACTGGACCCTCAGTTTCCGTTCGTGGAGAAATTATTTTCTATCCCGAAGAACCCTCGGCACAACCCGCCGATACACTCTTCTCAACAACAGGAATCATCCCAGTAGTTCAAAGATCCAAGGTGATCGCACAAAAATTTGCCAAAAATGAAATCGATAATACTAAGCCGCTAGACCCAGAAAAAGAATTTATTTGACGGCCACCGTTTATTTGGTTTAAATAAAATATTTATTTGATTTAAATAAATATGTATTTAAATTATGTAAATAGTCGAATACACTCTACTCAACAACAGGAATCATCCCAGTAGTTCAAAGATCCAAGGTGCTCGCAAAAAAATTTGCCGAAAATAAAATCGATAATATTAAGCCACTAGACCCAAAAAAATAATTTATTTGACGGCCACCGTTTATTTCGTTTGAGTAAAATATGTATTTGATTTAAATAAATATTTATTTTAATTAAGTAAATAGTTACTTAGATGAAATAAATATTTATTTAAATCAAATGAATATTTTACCTAATCCAAATAAATGGTGATCGTCAAATAACTTATATTTCTGGGTGCATGTACACAACCGCTCCAGTGTGTTAGGCCCAAACACGAATTTCCCCCTCACACGATCTATCAACAATTAGAATTAATGGTTAACGAAAGAACCGAGGAATAAAATCTACGAATCTTTTCACCGTAAATTAAGGAATAAAAAATAAAACCTTCCAAATACCAAAGAAAATCTCGGGGTGAAGGGTCCAGTTCGATGGTCTCTTGCCAAAGTGTAAAATTGGCGTGAGGTATAAAATTTAGTATAAGAAGATATTACTGTAAATATTAACTTTGGCAATAAATTTCTTTTACCACTACTATTTTTTATGTCTTGACAATCCTCAAGCGTTTAACTATAAATATTCTCAAGTAGTCGAGGTCAGCGTGTGGGTCGGCCGAGGACAAGTGGAAATAGACGAATCCGTAGTTAATAGTCAGACATGCAACGACAACAAAAACGGGGCAACGTAATTTAGTTTCGCCTATATTTACGTAACGCCGTGTGACAGGCACCGAGCGCATTGCAGAGTCGAATGAAATTTGCCAGTGAATTCAGTCTATTTCGGCGAGACTGGTATCAAAAGAGAAAAATAAAGAGAATTTTAAATGAAAAAAAAAAAATGTTAACTGGAGTGCACAGAAAAGTATAAACGAGAGACTCCCGGTTTGCGGCGAAAAGTCACCGAGGACTTTGGGTAGGGATTCGTGTTGGCCGCAAAGTTTCGTAACTAAATTTATTAATACTCTCAATCATTAAAACCTGCAGAATTCCGAAAAGTGGATTGCGAACTTTTTTTTATGAGAACGTCTCTCAGTCGACTAGCTTTTGTCCTCCCGTCTGAGTTTTAAAACAGAATGAAATCGTACGACGAAAATAACGTTCGACGTGACATGTCTATATAAAGTGAATATACAGAACTACAGACTGGGAATACACCCAGAAAAAAAATTATTTGACCGCCACCGTTTATTTGGTGTAAGCAAAATATTTATTTGATTAAAATAAAATTATTAAAATTATTTATTTGATTTAAATATGTATTAAAATTAAGTTAATAGTTACTTAAATGAAATAAATATTTATTTAAATTACGTAAATAGTTACTTAAATCAAATAAATATTTTACTTGAACCAAATAAACGGTGGCCGCCAAATAAATTATTTTTCTGGGTATAGTCTGTTCGCCGACTGAAGTGAAATAGCAGCTAAATTTCCCGCATCAAGAAAAAACATCTGTTAAAAATGCATAACTCACCCAATTCCGGGCCGCAGACGCGCGGTATAATTTGCAGGATGGCGCTGCAGGATGCATCTTCGAAGCAGAGTTGTCTGGCGTACAGACAATTCAGTATCGCCACCGGGGTCTTGATATTCGAGCCTGTAATAGATAAATATATTTATTAGAAAAAAAAAGATTATTAAAAAATTATATTTTCAATTTTAATCCCACGACTTTACGGTGCACGATGTTCTATCGAGTAATCAAGCTTGTTGCTCCGATGTAAGCAAGGCCGCCTCACCGGCGCATACGCTTCTGTGGCCAAGCCAACGTAGCATTAATATCGCAGCCGATAGTCGCTAAATAAAGCACTCAGACGTCAAACATATATGAATAATCGAGGGTAACGTGCTGGATGCGAGATTCTCGCTGCACGCACGTTAAAAAATTAATGACGATGGAGAACGTCGCTCGAGAGATTCGCCCGACCGTGTGTGCGCTGAATAAAGGCTCGGCGTACCGCACATACACACACACACAAACACACACACACACACACACACACACACACACGGAAACACGGAAACACATAGTGTTCAGCGAAACGAGGAAAACGAAAGACGGAGGCGAATGAGACTCTCACGTGATTTAAGACTCGTCGGTGATAAACCATTCGTTTTATTAACGTTATAGAAAGTTGGCCATCTCGCGGATAAATTATGCGAGTCATCCGGGTGAGTAGAACGAAAAATAATTGTTATTACTTCGTAACACGTGAGGCATGTATGTGTGGAGATTAACGAGCGATAATAATCTACTCGCGAAAGATTTTTCTTTTTCTCCTCTGATTTTATTTTGTTTAATTTTGGGTTTCTTTTTTGTTTCGTTCGGCAACCGGAATCGAGTCCGAATGCGAGCGGAATAAATACAATTTTCGATGCTGCCGCCGGTGCTGATCCGCATTGTCCCGGGTCGAAAATCGTTGCGAGGACTCTTCCGAACAAAATGAAATAAAAGAATTGGATCGGAGGGACGAAGCGGAGAGGTGGAGTTGGAGAGCGCCGCGGATTTTTACGAACCACTCGCTGAACGGATGCCGATAAAAGAAGCTCTCGGACCAGTAATTAATTACGAAACGTTCGCCGTCGGCGCAACGGGCTATAAACTACAGTGCACAGCACGAACGAGTGGAAAAGCGCGGAACCGTCCGGGGTTTTAACCTCGTACTTTGCGAAGGACAGGAAAATTTAAGCTACGGTATATTTAAAAACCGGAGAGATGAGAATTGGGTCATTTTGATATTGGGCTTGACAATAATTTTTATATCTGTAATATAATACTTATGCGGCGTTCCTTATCAACCGGGCCACTTTTTTCGGTCAACCTCTCGGATGTTTTTTTTTATTTGCCAGTTTGTAGTGCTACTTGATAGGGGCTTCTGTGATTTTTTAAAAAATTTTAAAGGGCTCTTCAGGATTTAGGTTTTCTTATATCAGTATATCTCAGAAAATATTGGTCGTTCGAACAATTCTTAGGAACATTAATTTTTTAATTTTTCAGCAGTTTTCGAATGACTTTAGAGTCATAATATTCCCGATACAGGAACGGCCATTTTTAATACAAAACAAATTTTAAGAATTTTTTCTACTAAAAACACACCTTCGATTGTGTTCCCAATTTACACAGTATTTGGTATTGTATGCCGATACTGAAAAAAAAAACTTGTTTCAAAACAAGTTTCCCAATAATGCGAGTCAAATTTACCGACTACGGGCAAATCCCTTATATTTATCGAAATAATAGTCGATTTTATACGAATCTCTGTGAGTTATATATTTTATTTGTTTATTTTTTTACTACGCCAGTATCGCAGATCCTACTGAGGGATTTTTTTTTCAGAATCTTCATACAATGCCAAATATCCTGTAAATGTGGGATCAGAATCGAAGATGTGTTTTTAGAACAAACAAATTCTTTTAATTTTTGTTGTACGAATAATGGACTTTTCTGTATCGGAAAAATTATGACTCTAAAATCATTCAAAAGGTGCTGAAAATTTAAAAAGTTAATGTTCCTAAGAATTCTTGAGCGACTAATATTTTCTGAGATATACTGATATTAAAAAAAAAAACTAAATCCTGAATGGTGCCCTTTAAAAATCTTAAAAAATCACAGAATCCGCTCTGAAGTAGTTCTACAAACTGACACATTTTTTAAAACACCTGACACGTTGACCGAACAAAGTGGCCCGGTTGATAAAGAATGCCTCTTACATAATGTAGATTAACATATCTCTATCGGTGCTCGACCAATTAATACGAAATAAAAAAAAAATGAACCTCCATTGGAGCGATCGAGAGCGATCTTGAGGTGAATTCATGCGAAAGGGAGTCGCATGGATTTCCCGAAGGCGCGGTGTCACCACAAGTACAATTCTTCCCGACATACCATTTCCGGACCATCCTAGAAGAAGATAAGAGATGGAAAAGTAGTAAATAGGTGTTCCATTATTGCTACGTTACTCCTCGTTTTATATCTTCTGTATTGAGTTCGACCGATTGAGAATGGATTGGATGGGAATCGTGAACTCGATTCTCGGGTAATTCGAGGCGGAAGATGAGTTCCGGGAGGCCGTGGCTCGACAGAAGACGGGATGACAGAGATCGGCTGCGATTTCCGGGAAGCTTACGGAGACGAGAGAAACGAAAAGAGCGGAGAGACGAGGGTGAGCGGCCTTATTGACTCCTGGAAGCGTACCCCGTCGATTTCAGCCTTTCCGGTTGGTATTTATGAACGATGGTCGATTATCATCCGAACCCGAAACGACTTCGCAAGCGGATCACCTTTCGATTTTTCGCCTTTTTTGTTCTCTCATCATATTCCGACGGCGGAATGTAATTTTTGTTTTCGTACCGTGAGACGCGCCAACGGACCCGAAACGTAACAGGTCGCGCGACGGACTCGCACGAGAACGACGGGGCAAAATTTTTATTTAATATTCAGTTTCACCGACCCGAATTTTCCATGCCGCCTTTCCGCAGTGACGGTGGGGCCGCGAGCCGAGCTTGAGAATCTCCGCGGATCCGAATATCGGAGAGACGGAGGGAGATTTATATGGAAAGTGACTTTTACTTTGGTTTCTGGGACGAGGCGCCAGGAAAACGAATGAATACATATAGTTGGGTTCAATGACAGAGGAGTGTAGGGGAGACCAGGGCAAAATGGCACAGCGGGCCAAAACGGGATAGTGAGAGCAAAACTCAATTTTCCAATGATTTTTGAATGCCCCATTTTGTCCCAACGATAGATCCGGGTTTTCAAACCCGTTTTGCCTCACCTACCACCATCGCCACCATCCAAAAGTTATTGGAGATTGCTTTTTGTCTCATTATCCCGTTTTGCCCCGGAGTGCCATTTAGCCCCGCGCTCCCCTATAAGTATATTTTCATTATTGTTTACCACAAAGAGTCTTGACTGTTCAAAGTTCGACAGCTGCGATTGAATGATTATTTACTTCACTCGGTAAAAAAATAGTCATTTATGCATACTTCGCGTACGTAAAATCCCCGTTCTCACACCTCACGAAGTAAAATTTGGTATCGTGCGAAAAACTTGTTCTTAACTAGTTTCTTAACTTTTTCGCAACACTAGCCTTCGACGCGTGCTGCAAATTCACATTCGTTATAAGGAGTTTTATCGCACTAGTATCGTAAATTACCGCTATATGGCAAGGCCGTGGAAAATGAATTCTTGGCGAGTGTAAAAATGCCATACGAGTAGAAGGTCAATGCAGTTCACTACGCTCATGGCATTCCCAATACTTTTTTTTCCAACCAATTCACGAAAATCACGCTCTTCGTTTTTGGAAAGTGTGCGCAGAAAGACACTTTCTCGCACTAGTGCGAGAAATAAGACCGCATTTAGTTTCTATGCATGCGCAGTATTTTCTCGCACTAGTGCGAGAAATAAGACGTAATTTAGTTTCTACGCATACGCAGTATTTTCTCCCACTAGTGCGAGAAGGTGCCTTTCTGCGCTCACTTTACAGGAACGGAGAGCGGGACTTTACTTGCATAAGTTTAAAAAAATCCCTTTTTTGCATCGAGAAAAAAAATGATATATCGTCCAGCAATGGCGACCAAATTTCCAATTATCCCCTAAATCAGTAGCCCCCTTCTTTTTATTTCAACGATCAAATTGGCGGGGACGCGCCCGCACGGATTCCCTACTTTTCCACCACTGCGGAGTTTAACGCGACGGCCAGGCGGGACGTGCAGCTCGATATGATCACAGCTATCCAGTGTGCCGACGGCAAAGTTCGAAGTTAATCGAACGAGTGCGGTGAGAGGTTAAAGAGAAGGAGAGACAGAGCATCGCAGTGCATGGATATCGGGTATGGAATGGGATGGTTAAAACACGGAGAGGGAGGGATCAGAGCCGCTGCGTACTGCGTAATTGAATTCCGTCGGTCAGAGGTCGATTCAATCGGAAGCTCAAGAGTTTGCGCACCCGCGCTCGCCTAGCTATCTCGAGCTATCCGGGTATTGAAAAATATTTGATGACCCGAATGGGGTATCGAATTTTTATATTTACAAGGCCCAGATACTGCGACTATCGACCCAGGTATGGCCAATAATACAGAGGAATCGAGACCCAAGATCCCAGTATGATCGTGTGTGTTTCGACCTCGTTTCTATTACACTGAAAAAAAATATCATTGTCTCAAGTAAAATTTGATTGCGGGCTGCCAATGAAAAAAATTATTATTTCAATTCTACTTTTAATTCTAACAATTCCATACGGGATTGAAACGATAACATGTCACCTTGACAATCTTACCGTCGTTGTTTCAATATCATATGGAATTGTAAGAATTGAAAGTAGAATCGGAATAACAATTTTTTTCTTTGGCAGCCCGCAAGCAATTTTTTTTTTCAGGGTATAATTCGTCGTACTTTTTTTTATTTTAACGTGATATACAAGTCAGATATATTTTAACGAAACAATGCAAACCGCAGCAGAGTTATTATATGATGGGGGAAGAAGAAAATAAAAATAAAGTGAAATAAAAAAAGACATGGTGGATAGAAAATGCAAGGGATACGGAGAGCTTGCGAAATTGAAGCGAGATAGTTGCGAGTTCCCTGCATCCGCTCAACTGTACGGGCCATTATTTTTATTTTTTATTTTTTGCTTGATTTCCCAGGGCGATGTTTTCATGTATTTTTCAAACATCGCCTGGTCATCGAGCTCTCGCCATGCCGGCTTCGCCGCGGGACTACCTGACCATAGAGATATCCATCGAAACGGGCTTGCATTTGAATTTCGAGGGTGGTAAAACGAGCGAGGTGAAAAGCGGAGAATCGCCAGCTGGAAGTACGGAGAACGCTAGAGAAAGAAGAGATTTTCTCGACCAGGGGCTCTCGAGATATCAATGTCGATTCTGCTTCCATTCGTCGAAACTGTATTCACCCTAGTTCTTGTGAGATATATCCAAACCCAAAAGTTTGATCGATTTATCGTAGACGGATGCACGTCCGAATTGTCAGATCGAGGTTGAACGGTCATTGTTGTTTAACCCTGCAGCTTGTGACAATTTTTCTTACCTTCAAACGCATGACTGGGGTCCGAATGCACCCCACGCGCTTCTTGATCATAAAACCGGTCCTATGCTGATAGACAGCCTTTCTCGTAAAAAAAGACGGTATATTACCGACAGCGGTGGATGCGCGGTTGGCGCACGGCTCTGGTGGTCCCCCAAGTCAAGCTGATTCGTTCGCGGTCAGTACTTGGATGGGTGACCGCT
>JAPYZD010005249.1:0-10147 GCA_030522725.1 Ichneumoninae sp. B BG-2022a | reverse complement strand
AATTGATAATTGTAGAATTGACCCGGTGTAGAATTGATAATTGTAGAATTGACCCGGTGTAGAATTGATAATTGTAGAATTGACCCGGTGTAGAATTGACCGAGCTTGGGGGTTCACCACGTGTAGCATTGACCACGTGTGACATTGGCAGAGTGCAGAGTTAACAGCGTGTACAATTGATAATTGTAGAATTGACCCGGTGTGGAATTGACCGAGCGTGGGGGGTTTACCACGTGTAGAATTGACCGCGTGTAGGATTGATCGCGTGTGGAATTAACCGCGTGAACAGAAAAGCGAACGAGAGCGAAACCGGAAACGAGGGTGACGGGATGGCGAATAATTCAAAAAAAGAGGGTCGAAAACAAAAGTTTCATCGACTCAGACGAGACCTTCGTAGAGTGGTGAAAATTCGACCGCATATTTTTTTTATTTATTTATTTTTTTACCGGGTCGTACATGGTCGTCGGTGCGGTGCTCGTCGCGTTCTCCGGCGCGAATAAAGGAGCCACATAGGCGTGCACCGGAGACAAAAGAGTCAAGAGAGTGCGGGCTCGGGCTCAATTCGAGTCTCGAGGAAATTCTCGTTCGGGAGCCTCGGGCCGTGAAATATTTCGACGAATATTAGTACCGGGTTGTTTTATATACACCGTGCAGATTCGGCGAACAAAGAGCTCGGGGCATGTGGGTGTGGGCGAATAGGGGACGCTTTTTTTCTTGAGCGAGGCTGTCGTCGTGCTCGAGATTGAAGGGGTTAAAACTGAACCGAGGTAACTGGGGTAAAAAAAAATGAAGCATTGTATCTTGGCTCACCTAAAAGATATAAAACATTACAGCAATAGAATTCGCTTCGAATACTATGGATAAGATGGCTTTGTACGTCTAATTACAATTTTTTATCCACTTACGAACATTAAAAAAAAAATTTATCGATAAAAGACGAACAAATTAAGCAAATTTTTGGCTCGTCGAAAAATGATGAGAGATTACAGAAATAGATTTAGCTTCAAATGGTAGATAAACATCAATTTTAAGTTGGCTTTTTACGTCTAACTACAATTTTATTCCACATATGAACACAATTATGTTTTTTTATTTATAAATGACGAACAAGTAAAGCAAATTTTGGCTCGCCGAAAAAAATATGGGAGATTACAGAGATATATTTCGCTGCAAATGGCAGATAAACATTCATTTTAATCTGGCTTTGTACATGCAACTACAATTTTTTATCCATATACGAACACAATTAAAGTTGTAAAAAAATTGATAAATAATTGATCGACAAAAAAAAATGAAGCGAATCTTGGCTCACCTAAAACAGAAAAAACATTACAGAGATAGATTTCGCTTCAAATGAGAGATAAACTTTCATTTTAATCCGACTTTGTACATCTGAGTACAATCTTTTGTCCACATACGAACACAATTACAAATAAACATAAAAAATGCATAAATGCCTCATGTATTTATGAGAATCGTGACGTAATCTTCGCATCCATGCAGAGATTTCCGAGAACCTTGGCGACGATCGGCGCCAGAGTCATAGAACTAGATCGTCCCGCACAGTCTGTGGTCGGATTGCGCATGAACTTCCGGTTCTTCAATACTCTTCTCCAGCAGATTGCGGTTGTGTCTATTTTTTCAATTATTTTTTTCTTTTTGTTAATAAACTCCGACGTCGACACTGCAACATGATTCATCGAGAGGTCGGGTGAATCGCGTCACTGAAAAAACGTGAACGCCGCTAAATGTGCGTGCTCAGCACGTGCTGCTTTACGTGATTCAGACGCGAATTAAATTATACTTAGCGATGTTCGAGTGGAACTGCCGACGAACGAGCGGAACTTGAAATTTTTATGAATGAAATTAACATGGTACAGTCGTCGGAGCTTCGAAATGATCGCGTGATCAGATAGTCGAATAATAAAAGACGCAGATTGATACTTGAGCCCGGAATAAAAAAAAATATATTTGGAAATTTTTCCCTTGATTTATGTTTTATGCAAGAAAAGAAGAAAATTAATAATTATCGATATATCTATCGGGGCACGAATAAAAATATATTTTTTAATGAATAATAAAATGAAGAATAAAAATATATTTTTTTATTCAGAAACGAACACCGTTGAGTGTGTTTCATACGTTAAAAGACATTAATTTCAGTACCACGATCACAAATAAAAAATTCTACGAGCTTCGAATTCCGTTGACTTGGGTTTTACGCGAAAAAATAAGAAAATTGCTGAAAATAAAATGAAAGCAAATTCTTGGGGAGTCGAATTTCCGTGGGTTGTGTTTCGTGTAACAGAAGAAGAAAATTAATACTTATCGATTTATTTACCGAGGCACGTATAGCAAAAGAATCCTTCTAGCGACTTGAATTCCTCCGCCTTGTGCCGAACACTTGCTACTCGACCTGATTTCCCAGCCTCGTCACGTCTCGTTCTTCTTGTCTTCTTTTTTTTCTTCTTCTTCTTTCACTTCTTCTTCAGCACTGGCTAGATGAGTCCCTCTAAGAAGCGGGAACGGAAGTTCACTCCGGTGTGATGCTTGGGATGCTCTGTAACGGGAAACCGAGTCTGCCTCAGCTATCCAAAGCCTGCTTACGTGTAATGGAACACCGATTATGTGCTTTTTTTCTTTATCAATGACATCACGCGATCGTTTGCCAAGATACTCACGAGCTGCAATACACTTCAAAAAAAAAATTCGCATGAAAATTACTTACTGCTAGTGGAAGTTTTTATGCATAAACTGGTATGTTAAATTTCATGTAGAATTGTGATAAAAAATTGATGCACAGCACATTAAAAACTTTCGAAATAATTCACTTTAATTTTATTACAGAAAGTCCTTTAAATCCAATAATTTACATGAATTTCACTATACAAGTTTATTCATTTTTCAACACGACTGTAAATTAAATTTAGTGTGCCCGTTTTTGCATAAATACGCCCAGGGCATTACATTAAATTTATAAACAAAAATTTTAACATTTTTTTTAATTTAAATTTTTTAAATTTAAATTTGAATTAAAATGTTTTATTTTACTGATAATTTTTTTTAACAGTATAGTTAAGCTCGTCTCGGTAGCAAGCAAAAAAAAACTGGTCTTCTATTCACGAGTTTGTAGGATGTTGAATCGGGAAATGAATTTAATTTTTTTTTCTTCTTTTGCAGATCGAACGAAGTTTTCGGCATCGGGCGGATCGATGGATCCTTGCCGGAGGAGCAACATATTTCCGATAAGCGACAGCAGGACGAGGAACCACTAGAAATGTCGTGTTGCTGAACCGATGTCGACGAACATAACGAGCTAGTCACGCGAATTCGAAAATTATTATAAATATCGAAAGATAATGGTTTCGTTCGTGTGGAGGCTCGCACTTGCGACGACACTGACGACCTTCGTGGTTCTCGTCGCCGCGCATCTCGAGGGACCAAATGTTTGCGTTCGACAAGAAACGTGAGTTGAATTTAAAAATAAATGTTGCTTCTTCATTCAGGAAGCTATGTTTGCGAAAAAAAATGCGAAATCTCAATGTCAGCATACTTGAAATAGTAATACTATGATTAAAATCGTTTGATACTGAATTTGGCCAAAATCTATCGAAGCGACCAGATTTTATGAAATTTTGATTTTTTTGAAAAATTAGTACAGATTGTCTAAATTTAGTAAACATGGAAGTATCGAGTTGAAATTTAACAAATTAATCAATTAAGACTGCAGAATATCTGGTGTTGAATTTGGTGCAAATGGATCTAACCGTTTAAATTTTGTAAGATTTTGGAATTTTTATTTTTTTCTTAAATCAATTCTGGTATCGGAATGTGTGTGCGTGTAATTTCTGTGTATGTATATGAACTATTCTTACTTTTTAAACATAACATTTTCCGTTTTTTGTCGCGACAATTGTATTGTAATTATAGCTTCCTCAATGAGGAAGCGAAAATTGAAGAACGAAATTTCTTATATAGGAAGTTATGCACAAAACTGTAAAACATTCACCATTGCACCATTTTTTTAGCATATAAAAATTAATTATTTTTAAATGGATTTCTGTTATTTCAGATATACGGTACAAGTTAATATATCAGAACAAAAGCCGTACAGGGTGAGGGAGAACACTTGGTGCTTCAGTTTTCCGCCGAGATGCTCGACGTACAGGATGAGCTTCAAGACCGTCTACAGGACGCAGGTATATTTTGTTTTATTCGGCTCATACACCCAGAAAAAAATTTTATTTGACGGCCACCGATTATTTGGTTTAAGTAAAATATTTATTTGATTAAAATAAATATTTATCCAAATCAAACAAATATTTTACTTAAACCAAATAAACGATGACCGTCAAATAAATTTTTTTTCTGGGTGTATTTCATCGGTAACCGGGTGAATCTGTGAATTAAAAAAAAATTATTATTTTAGACCCTGACGAAGCAGAGGCCATTGGACGAGTGCTGCAAGGGCTACGGCGCGACCGCGGGAGGTGATAGATGCGTGCCGATATGTTCGGAAGACTGTCGTCACGGTACTTGTATCGAGCCCGACGTATGCAAATGCGAGACGGGATACGGTGGACCATCGTGCGACATCAGTAAGTGCCCACGATGTTCGATCCAGAAACGCGCCCGGCACTAAAAAAAAGTGAACATCGAAACTTTCACAAAGCTTCCTCATCTAATCTACTTCTGTGTACAAACCTTCTACGATAAATTTCCGCGATTATTTGGCTTCGGGGAAACTTGGTCGGTATAAAAAAATATAAGCAAATAACATTCGTGTACAACTTTTTAGCGCGACAGCTAAAAAACAGCTAGCATCAGCAGATTTTTTCAGCAAACTTCAAAATGGCGTACATTTTTATAATTGAACGCTTCGTTCTAAAAATGTAATCAAACATTGAGGATTGACCCCCTTTATCGTCCTTAAAAATTTTAAGTTGGTAGCTCAAGCTATTATCAAGTTATACACAGAAAAAAAATATCATTGATTCAAGTAAAATTTGCTTGCGGGCTGCCAACGAACAAAAAACGTTGTTTCAATTCTACTTTCAATTCGTTTAATTTTGTACCGGATTGAAACGATAACATATCACCTTGCCATTTTTGCCGTCATAGTTTCAATATCGTATGGAATTGTAAGAACTGAAAATAGAATTCAAACATTTTTTTCTTTGGCAGCCCGCAAGCGAATTTTTTTTCAGTGTAAGGGTTAAAATTTTTCGGGTCTGAAACGCACATCAACAAATTTTTTCTAAGTATGATATTCCGATATCCTGAAACATCCTGAACGCGTTTTCAGTCAAATCTAAAGAAAAATGTTCACGAAAACAAGACTTTCTCTATGAGGAAGCAAAAAAAAGATCAATGGAAAAATATGGTTATCGATCAATGAAAACCTGGTGCCCTAGACAATAATTTTTTGTCTCTCCGCAGAATGTCCGCCAGGAAAGTGGGGCCGAGCGTGCGGCAAGGACTGCAACTGTCTGAACGACGCGTCCTGCGACCCGTTCGACGGCAAGTGCAGGTGTACGAAAGGCTGGAAGGGAAAGCACTGCGAGGAGAAATGTTCGCCGGACCGTTACGGCCAGGATTGCGGGGAGGAGTGTCGTTGCAGCAACGGCGGAAGTTGCCACCACATATCTGGGGAGTGTCACTGCGCCCCGGGTTACACGGGACCGCTTTGCGACGACCTCTGTCCCGAGGGGAAGCACGGCGACGAGTGCAAGACCGAGTGCAGTTGCCAGAACGGTGGATCCTGCTCGCCGATGACCGGTGAGTGTTTCTGCACGCCCGGTTGGATCGGCAGCGTCTGCGCGAATCGCTGCCCGGACGGTTACTGGGGCGACAACTGCGCCGAGGAGTGCAACTGCTACAACGGCGCGAGTTGTCACCACATAACGGGCGAGTGCGTATGCAAGCCCGGCTATCACGGCAAGCAATGCTTCTACAGCTGTCCCGAAGGTAAATTTGGTCTCAATTGCACGAGCAACTGCACGTGCGAGAACGGCGCGACGTGCTCGGCGATCGACGGAGGTTGCACCTGCAGCAACGGCTGGACCGGTGAGAAATGCGCGAAACGCGCCTGTCCGGACGGCCACTGGGGCGCGAATTGCAGCAAGGTGTGCGAGTGCAACAGCGAGAACACCGAACTCTGCCATCCGTGGACCGGCGCCTGCATCTGCGCCATCGGATGGGACGGCAGAACTTGCTCCAGGCCCTGCGCTTACATGTACTACGGTAAAAATTGCGAGAATCGGTGCAACTGCAAGAACGACGCTCAGTGCTCGCCCATCGACGGTAGCTGCATATGCACCGCCGGCTTTCGGGGCACCGACTGCAGCGAGGTATGCCCGAAAAATACGTTCGGCGACAATTGCGCGCAGAACTGCTCCTGCAAGAATCACGCCACTTGCTCGCCGGACAACGGACGGTGCAACTGCACGGCAGGTAAAATTCTCGGGGAGGACGGGGCGCTTCAGACTTTGCAAATGAGTGACGAATTCTTTTTGTTGTGGAGATTTTTTTATTTCGGATTGTGGAGTTAAGGAAAGGAGCAATACCGCGGTCGGTAATAAAAGTACTTTACTATAAATTTATTTTACTATAAAAGTACTTAAAATTCAATAATTTACTTAGGCACTGTAAAAGTTCATTAATTGTTTATCGCAATTGTACATTAAATCGAATGTACCGGTTTTTGCATAAAAACTTCCAGTGCGGTAAATTAAATTTACAAATCTTTTTAACAGTGTTCTCCATTTGTTAATTACAGCTGATTGTTTGTCAGGGAGTTTTTTGAAAATTTGACTCATATGTGATCAGTCTGGAGCGCTCGAAACTCCTTAATGGAGGCGTAGATAAGGTTTTTTTAAATGATTTTTTACGACTGATGAGGGAAGGGAAACAATGAGGCGAAGCGGAGGGAGGGAAAGAGACAATTTTTTATCTTTTTTACTGTCTGTGTTTTCTCCTGTTCCTGCAATCCTGTTGTTTGCAATGATAATTTTCGCTCGCGATCGATACAAGGGGAATTGGGTAAGTGAAAATGTACACGATAGGTTTTATTTTACGCTCGTGTGAAATTTTGCCAGGCTGGGACGGCGTGCTGTGCGATCGTCCGTGCGCCGACAAATCGTTCGGCAAAGACTGCGAAGGCAAGTGCCTGTGTCTCAACAATGCAGCGTGCAATCCGCAAAACGGTAATGATTTTTACAAGAAAAACTGCTCAGTTTTTAAATTTCTCCAAGAGTTTCCTTTCACAGTTCAAATAGCAACGAAATTTCGTAGAATGTAATTTCTTCGATTGCGCGGATGAAAAAATTGATCATAACTATCCGTGTAAAGAACTCGATCAGCGGTTAAAAAATTGAGCAGTTTACCTTACAATCTTTCGAGGTGACGTGGGAAACTCGTGAATCTTTTTTGCACCCTTAAAAGCAGAGCTACGTTTCGTTTGTCTGAATCTTACAGTAGGAATCTATGTTATCGGTAGAATTGTTTTCATTTTCGAAGCACGTTTGTCCCCTGTTTTGTCCGAAAATATTTGAGCGTTAATTTTCATTCCGTTTATTTGTGACCCCGACGATATCTGCACGAGACTAAATTTCGTAAAAATCGGGGAAAGTTCACTTCCCACATAGCACCGAAACATTCTTGAAAAGTTGCAAAAATATGATTTTCCTATATTTCAGAAATATTTCTTGCTAGATGCTAGAGAAAAAAATGTAAAAAATGAACAATTTTTATTTTTGGAATTTTGACGTGATGCGGATATCTTGAGGGTCGTGTTTATTTCCCTGATCCAAAAAGATCCTCGTTTTTGTTTGAAATGTATCAAAATCGTTAAATTGATAAAGCGCGAGTATATCGGTAATTCCCCGTAAATCTGTCGCTCGTTTGCACCTGCACAAAAAAAAAGAAAAAAAAAACACGCGTCGCCTTTTATGACGTTCAAGGCACATGCACGTGTGCCGCTGGTTTCACCGGAAAGCACTGCGAGGATCGTTGTCAGAAGGGGTTCTTCGGTCACGAGTGCACGCAGGCTTGTGACTGCGACGAGGATAACACGGTCGACTGCGATCCCGCAACCGGACGATGCATCTGCAAGCCCGAATGGCGAGGTTTGTTACAATCGACAAAACACTTTTCCATAAAAAAAAATAGCTTCGTACTAATTAATACAGCAAATTGGGTAATCAAAATTTTAATACTCGAGCCAAACGATTATAGAGACAAAATTTATCTTACAACAAAAAAAAACAAACAAAAAAAACCAAGCGTTTAACCTATAGAAATTACAAAAGCCATAACAGCTTGAGCATAGAATCTGAAAATTAACGCAAAACAGACCAAAAGTTAAGGGAAAGAAAAACACATGTATGATAAAAAAAAAAACAGGAATACGATGCGAGACCCAGTGTCCCGCTGGCCTTTACGGCGATGACTGTCACTCTCAGTGCAACTGCGTGAACAATAGTTCCTGCGATCCCGACACCGGAAGCTGCGTCTGCTCGAGAGGCTGGGAAGGTCCCGACTGTTCGCAGCCCTGTAAACAAGGCTTTTACGGCGTGAACTGTAAAGAAATTTGTCCCGAAAAGATGCACGGTAAGATATGAACAACGAGTTGTTCTCCACACATACGTAGGGGATAGCGGGGCAAAATGGACCACCACTTGAGGTGACACCTTTTTTGTACGAACCGCAAAAAATTGGTAAAAAATAGCTTTCTCATAGAGGACTCAAAAAATGGTCCGTCTTGCCCCGCTCTCCTCCTATACATATTGCATGGACTCTGGCACGAACTGTAGTTGACCTTGATGTACATAATTATGCTTGTGCGTGGGACGCTTCCTTTCTCTTACTCAATCTCATTGCTATGTCTCCATCTCATACCCATTTCCTAATTCATTATAGTTTAAAATGTTCTTTTGTTTGTCGACGTAAAACGAAATAAATGCACGATTTAACACACTTTTATATACACAGGTTTAGTTAATTTACTTGTAAATTAGCGTAAACTTAGCTGGAATAAATCTTTCGGAGGACGGATAACAGGTAGTATAACGGTGAGTATTCGACGTTTAATATAGTGTTATGTCAAAAGGAAACATTACTTGGATACGGAGAAGACATTGGAATTTTGGGAAGATTGTGGAGAAAATCTTTATCGATTCGTGACGTTTCATCTTTCACTCTTTCTCTCCCTGCTGCAAAAATGAGATAGAAATACAAAAAATGAATTAAAACACAGCTGAAATATGAACCCAAAAGTTATCATTTTTTTTTAGTTAAAGCGTTGTCGTTTTAGTTTTTTTTTTTTACGTTTCTATCAAATTTTTAAGGACCTTCGGCTAACCACAGTTTGGTTCTATGAACGTTGAAGTTAAAAAATTCTTTCTACATGTTAATTTGATGTCGATTGTATTTCAAGTATGAACGAAGAATTGTTTAATTTCAAGAAATCATTTGGCCATAATCGATCGGCCGAGGTTCTCCCAGCGGGGCTCATATCGCTTGTCGCCGCTTCAAATTGCCTCTAAGCATCGTGCTCCGATTATTATGTTTGTCAATAAAAAATAATCCTTTAATGTCCTTATTTAGTTTATTCTTTTGTTTTTCACGATTTAATTCAGGCAACATGACGTGCGATCACCTTACTGGTCGGTACGTATGTCGACCCGGTTACCTCGGTCTCACCTGCGAGCATCCCTGCCCACCGGATAGATACGGATTGAACTGCAACCATCATTGCGATTGCAAGAACGACGGAGAATGTCATCACGTAACTGGTAAAGAAAATGTCGTGCATGTTAAACAAATGATATTATTGTAAATAATTAATATTTTTATAAATAAATAATATCATTATATACAATTAATATAATTATAAATAAATAATGGTATTATAAATACTTCTATTGTTTAAGGAGGGAGTCTCGCTGCGCGCTGACTTCGCATAAGTTCGACAACAATAAGATAAAATTGCAAATACTTCATGATGGTGTAAAGATCTGAAAAAAATCATGTATATTAAAGGTACTGTGAAGATTAATTTTGCATAATAATAATTGCAAAATGTTATTAACAAATTCATAAAAAAATTAATTGGTTAACAAATTACCCGGCAACAAAACTTTTTTTT